>JAJTJO010000055.1:600000-875170 GCA_024550625.1 Dendroctonus valens | reverse complement strand
GATTTAAAGGCATGCAAAATCTGAAAAATTTCATAGGGATAACATATATGTATAAATTCCGGTAGGTTTCCTGCTCAATGCTGAACTAAAGAATAGAGGCGAAATTCCTTTCATCGGATGCAAGCAGGCTAATCCGGAGCCTGGCTCCCCTTTTTTCCGATCAATCACGGATAGAGGAGAGCAAGGTATAAGAATGCTAATAGTATTAGCATGGGTTTGCTACATGGCAGAGCTGGCATCGGTCCATTTCCAACTACACCCGCCTTTTAATGGATTCCAGCCACATCATCTTATCCCACACAAATCCATTCCGAACTTTCACCAGATTTCTACCCCATTTTTCATGGAACAACTCTCGAATCACCATCAAAAGTCATCAACTAGCCGTGGTACGATCCGCTTGTGCGAAAAATTGTTTCTCGTGCTCTCGGATTGTTGACCACAGTTTGCGTGCGATATTTTCTTGTGCGTTTTTTTTGCGACACACTAATAACAGTGCAAGTGTTCTCCGTTGTGGCGGAATCCACAAACATCTTAGAATCCGCCGACGAAGACGACAATGAGTCCGTAATCTCATTGTCGTCTTTAAGTTCGCTCGCCAGTAGCGCTGCATCAGCGGACGCTTTCCTCCAACTGGACGAGGAGCAAAAGCTGCAGAAGTTCAAGCAGGTTTTCCGCTTGCTAAGAGTGAATAAGGGTTGCGACCGCTGCAGGGCGGTTTCAGCGGAATTTACAGCTGCCTACAGAGCAGGCAAACCACCAAAGTGGTCGCTGGCGGTCAACCATCTGAAGGCCGAGCACCCAGCTGCACGGAAAAGGGCCCTGCTAACCACCCAGATCTCTACAGGGGCCGTACCCAAACGGAAGCTGGATAAGGTGAGCCCCCCTAACATTACGAAAAAATCGAGGCACCAGCCAGAAAAAGCCACGAACGAGATTGCCCCAGAACCACCAACGGACCAACCACAGCGAGCCACGAACTACCAGCAGGACAAGGAAGAGCGGGGAGCTGTTGCTATGGCTGAAAAAGAGCCAGCCGTGCGCCAAACAATGGCCGATGACAAGTCGGGTCACAGCGGTGATGCCTTCATTCTGCCACGGAAAACGGTGCCGTGGAGCACACTGCTTACCACACCGGCAAAACCAGCAATAGAAACGGAAAACCGCTTTTCGCCAATACAACCGGCAACTGACCCCCTTCGAGATCGAGCCTCAACCCTCCACCAGCGGGACCCAACCCATGCATGAGGAACTGGCTGCCAAAGCGGCTGCTTCGCTCAACAAATCGGCGAAGAAGCCTGAAAAACCGCCACCAATTGTCATCGTGGGAAAGCCCAGCAGCCACAGCGCGCTGGTGAATGGCCTAAAATCGATAACAAATAAGCCATTCACTTTAAAATACACGAAAGCGTCGCTGATAGTGTACTGCAGCTGCATATTAGACTGGGCGGCGGTCAAACGGTCACTGGAGGCAGAAAGCAGCCAGTTCCATACCTACGCACCGGCAAACCAGCGAACACACGCGTTTGTGTTAAGGGGGCTCGAGGGCAACGTGGAGACTTCGCACATCAAGGAGGACCTCGAGGAAAAGGGGTTCTCCATAAAAAACGTCTTCCGAATGAAGACCCAGTTTCGGCCCCTGTACCTGATTGTCACCGATGATTCGGTGACCCTGCGGAAACTCGCCACCACCGCCAAAGTGATCCGCGATGTCAGGGTCTCCTGGGAAACCAGGAAGAACCAACGAACCCTGACGCAGTGCCGCCGATGCCAGGGCTGGGGACACGTATCGGGCAACTGCAACAAACACTTCAAGTGCTCCAAGTGTGCGGGCCCCCACGAAATAACATCGTGCCCGCCGGGATCGGCGCTAAAATGCGCCAATTGCACTGGTCCACACCGGAGCTTTGACGAAGCATGCCCAGTGTACGTGTTCAAACTGGCCCAACGCCCGGTCGAAAAACCGCAAAGGCAGTTCGTGGCGGCGCCACTTCCGTCCAGACCAGCGTGGGGGCAGACCTTCCGACCCGCAGGCCCGATCCCCCACCCAGAAACCAGCAGGACTAGGCAGCCCATCCCGAGCCCGAACGAGTTTCCGCCGCTCCCTGGCAGAAATGAAATGACCAGCAGGGCCACGCAGCCTGGTCAAACCGTCGCAGCTAATGGTCTCCAACCAAGACCCCCCACTAACCAAGGCATGAACGCTGGCGCAGTAGCCACTCTGGGCACCCTGCATCGGGAATTCGCCGATCTGGCATCGCAGGTGAACTTACAGGAGGTAATCAAAGCGGTTAGATTTTATAGCGCTGCGTTGAGGGGCTGCGAGACGAAAGTGGACAGGTTCCTCGTTTCCGCGCAGTTCTTCAACGAAGACATTAATAGCTTCGATTTTTAAGCCCTGATTTTGCCAACTGTGCCCTATGAGGATAGGAGAATGGAACTCATGCGGACTCCGGAGTCGTCTCGGTGAGTTTGTGCACTTCCTTCAGACCGAGGATATCGACGTGGCGTTGATTGTCGAAACATGGTTGCGCCCCGGGGATATACTTAGGATTCGGGGGTACAGGCTCGAACGTGCCGATAGGCCCGGTTTAAGGGGAGGAGTGGCCATAGCGGTCAAAACGTCAATTCCATACAGGAGACTGCCACACAGGCAGTCATCAATAGAGAACGTAGGCGTTGAACTTCCTGATGGAGTTTTGATCTACTGTGGCTATTTCTCCACCGTACGCTTACAGGCCGCTGATGTCGATCCATTCTTCATAAACACCAATAGGGTGTTGCTAATGGGAGATTTCAACGCCCGCCATCCACTATTCAATAACCCTGGACATAAAAACGCAGCCGGCAATTTTCTAGCCGACTACGTTCGCGACAATGGCCTACTCGTTATGCCCACTTCATCCCCAACGCATTACCCGAACAGTGGAGGGAATCCATCCTACCTCGACTTCGGAATTGCCAAAGGACTCACCAATCTCACGGAGATGGTGGTTATAGACGCCCTCAGCAGTGACCATTTGCCCATTTACCTCGACATTAGGGATTTAAAGCGCACACAAACTAACGACTTTCGATATTCATACGAAAATTTCGATTTTCGCGAATATCGAAAACGACTACAAGACCTGACGTGTATTCCGGGCCAGATTGATACTGTCGAAGCTCTAGAGCATGCGGTAAAAGGTCTGACCAGGAATATACAACGGACACAGCAAGCTTTGGCCAAAAAAGTTCCGAACAGACCGCGGCGCGACAACCTTCCTGAGGAAATTCTGAACCTTATTAAGGCGAAAAATCGAATCAGGAAGCGTTGGCAGCGATTCAGGCAACCTGCCGATCGCATAATGGCAGCAGAGCTTGCACGAGACATACATCGCGAAATCTCCGCATACAGGAATTATACCTGGGCGGAGAAACTGCGAAATTTGACTCCCCGTGACAATTCCCTGTGGAAACTGTCGAGAAGTCTGCGAAAAGGCTATGAGCAAGTCCCCGCTCTTGAAAAAAGAGGGGCGGAGTTATATTACCACCAGTGACAAGTGCGAGCTCCTCGCCGACTTTTTGGCAGAAGTACACAAGGTCCAACCAGCCCTTCAGGATAACGAAATTCAAAGACAGACCGCTGTTTTTGTAGAACGGAAGTATCCTATACCACCCTCGATTTTGCATTCCTATATAACAACCCCGTCGGAGATACAATCGTGTCTTCGGCGCCTCCCTAGCCGAAAAGCCCCCGGGCCAGACGGCATCCCTTATCTACTCCTCAAAAACTTACCGCGGAAAACTATTGTGCTAATAGTACAAATAGTCAACGCAGTCCTTAAATTGCAGCACTTCCCACAGGACTGGAAAAACGCTGTAATAATCCCCATCTTAAAGCCGGGCAAAAACCCGACCGAACCCGCCTCTTATAGGCCAATTTCCCTCTTGAACACCCTCGGCAAATTAACCGAGAAGGTCATCCATTCGAGATTACAGGCAGCAGCCGAGCTTCGAAGTTTAATCCCGGATGAGCAGTTTGGCTTCCGACCAAGACACAACACAACGCTGCAGACTGCTAGGATCGCAACGGATGCCTATGCAGCATTTAATAAGCTTCAAAGTACGGTTATGCTGCTTCTCGACATGCAAAGGGCCTTTGACACAGTCTGGCACACAGGCCTGCTGTACAAGTTGTTTGCCGTGCATTCACTGCCACTCTACCTAGTTTCCCTGATAGCGTCTTACCTAAAAAACCGTTCCATCCAGGTGAAAGTGGAGAATTCCACTTCTGCCAAAAGACGCATCGCGGCAGGAGTACCACAAGGAACAGTGATTTCGCCGCTGCTGTATACATTGTACACAGCAGACATTCCAAAACTTCCCACTACAAAAATAGCACTATACGCTGATGATACGGCTATCTACGCATCGTCTTTTTATGCTCAGGCTGCGAAATCTCGCATTGCACATCACCTGAGTTTATTGACGCCGTATTTTGACAAATGGAAACTTAAAGTGAATCCCAGGAAGACGGAACTTATTATCTTTTCGCGCAAATTCACTAACAACAAAATCTTATCACCACTCGTGGTCCAAAATACTCCTATCAAACCAACAAAAGAGGTGAAATACCTGGGATTCAAACTAGACGCCCGACTCCATTTCAATAAGCATGTTGACTATGCTGTACAAAAGACTTTCATGGCCCGAAGAAAGTTGTACTCTCTTCTGGCGCCAAATTCTTTCCTATCACCTCGAAATAAACTTCTGCTCTACACCTCCACCATAAGGCCCATACTGACCTACGGATCCCCTATCTGGCACTCTGTCTGTGATTCCACGAGACGACGTGTTCAAAGGACCCAAAATAGGTTCCTAAGAGGCGTCCTATCGGCTGACAGATACACCAGAATAACCGAAATGCACGAAGCTACAGGGATGGCCTATATAGCCGACTATATAGATACCATCGCTGAAAAATTTTATCATAGCGGAGTGCAAGGCTCAGTCCTCACGCGAAATATCACCCAAGTAAGAGCAAACGACCGCCCAACCCATGGTCCCCTGTATAAGCGACTTCCCATATTTTATGAGGATTTTGTCCCTGACAGTACGTGACGACAAACAAACATTGCCTGCCAGTTGCAGACAGTCGTTTCTAGCAGGCTGGAAACGCACAAATCCAACATAACGTGACTTGACGGGTTCGTCCTGCCTCGTCCTGGCTGGTGCTGGCTGGTCCTTGCACCGATCGGGGCGGGGGCGGAAGGATTTGGTCATCTAGTTGAGACTGCCGGCGGTTAACGCCACGGCTGACAGTATCAGGCTTAAAGGTCGAAGCAAAAGGGGTTTTTGGCTTCCCTTCAGGAAGACCTTTTTTCCTTAATGAATGCCCCTCGAATAAAACCAAAACCGCCACTTCAAGACTATCTCCTGACGTTGTCGTGCGTATGACTAGCTCGGGAATGTCCATGTTAGGGCACTGCCCAGGTAATGGACGACTTAGCACGCCTATTTAGATCATGGGCAGAGAGCAACCGGCCGAACATCTGGCTAGACACGGGAGTTATGTTTGTTATCTTTGTTTGTGAATTTTGTTAATGGGAATGTTCAATAAATTTTATCTATCTATCTATCTATCTCGAATCACCCCAGACCAGTTTGCTACCTGCTAATTTCAATTGCTGCAACGATACAATCGCTGGAAACTGTTCGAATTACGGCCCTGTTCAAATCCGATCAAGAGTAAATCCACTCACAAATTGAAAAACTCCGAAGAACTATTCGAAGGGAAACGAGACTTGCATACATCAAGTACTTTAACTTTCCGGAAGCGAACTCAACAGCGAACTTTCCTATTGGTGTTTTTTATTGATGTTTTAGTTGGCAAATAATTTCATTTATGCAACTCCCAAAATAGTGGGTGTCTTTGTTTAACGACGTTTCGTTTCGGACCTAGTCTGCCTCAAGCGTGACAAACCACTTCTGAATCCTTATACATTGCTAGAGGATCAAGAAAATCAAAAAATTGCCAAGTTTTCTGCTTTTAAAAACGAGTAACAAACTGATGTAGTTCAAGTGTAAAGGTTACTTTTGGGCGGTTCTAAGCAGGGAATCGTGCAAAAATTGCATTTCCGTTTCTCCCCGACTTGCTAAGAAACAATAGCAAATTAGAAATTCGGAAACGAAACGACAGCAAAAGGATTGAGCACAAATCTGCTGAAAGAGAACTTAGGAAAATTACCTAACAGAATTTTGAAACTAAATAGTTCGCTTAGAGCTTTATATAACATTAAAGAGAATTCGCTCATTTGAACATGTTTAACAGGCGAGGTCGTAAACCCTTTAACGCCCTCTTGGACGGCTTAATTTAGCTTTTCAACATAATGCGAAAATTGCGTGTTTTTTCTGATCTGACATGACAGAAACTCTGCATGCAAACAAAACTCAGTCGGGCCCGACTGCGAACCATTAGAGAACAACTTTACTGATCACAACTGGAAACAAATTATGGTTGTGAAATTTCCGAGCAGTTTGATTACAGAATTCCAGTCTTCAAACCAGCAATATGTCCGCAATCCAAATGAAAAATGGTCGTGTAATCCCTGTCTAGTTTAATGTACGCTTTGAAAATTTTAAAATAGCTGGATATTACGCGCATGTAGTGTATTATATCTTACGCTTCGTCTAATACAATATTAAAACCCGGAAATTGTATGAGGAAGAAAGGTTCGCTTAGGGATCGCTTTTTCATTTTAACTCTTCCACTTTCAATTGGGATCTAGTTGATGATGAAACAACAATTAATCTCAATACCAGCGCCAAGAAACATGAGCAAGTGCCCCAAAGTCGCAAACGATTTATTTAAATCCCGCAGGAGAAATCAAGTGACAATTTTAATGCCAGCTTGATCGATCAAACTTGTTCCCCTCATCATCACCCTAAAGGAAATGCAAACTTTTCTTCACCGAGTCTAACTTTCAACCCTAAATAGCTACTTTTAAACTGTAAAGTATTATAAATTCAACTTTCTGTATTCCAATTTTTGGCCAAAAAGTAAAATGGATGCATGTGAGTCCAGGTCTGGCTTTTCCACCAATGGTCATATTTAAAAGTGTCAATTTAGCCAATAATGCATAACCCAATAGTAATTATTTATATGCACACATGCTCTGAATGGGCGTTTAAAAATTATTTGCTATAAACAATTACAGTAAACTGATGCATAAAATTGATGGCCCCTGGCAAGCAGCTCGATAGGCACCGAGTAATAATTCACTTCCAACACATTATATTTAAACAAATAAGTCAATATATTGAAAATTACAACAATAATAAATTAGTTGTGTACAAAATGAGTGGGGCGTCGACTAAAACGAATAACAGCCAATGAAAATTCTTTTGTTACATATGGATTCGATTTAATGTTGCGGATATTCTGTGCAGGTGTAAACAATGTGAAGGATTTAACGTCTCTTCGCGCATTTCCGATGGCAGCGGCCCAATCAATTCCACGCCTAATAGGTAATCAAGGAAGAACCATCTTACTATAAATTTTCTTATTACCGACCCAAATTATCCCTGGATATCTACTTACTCGTTTAAAAACAAAACCGTTGATTTAAAATAAGGTGTCTATACCCGGCCTGACTTATACCATCCATTAATTTCGCAGCAAATTAACTCCCCGGTGTATTTCGGATCGGGCTTGATCGAGATTTAACCCTTTAAATACAGTGGCGGGTTTAGAGCCAGCGAACGATATTGAATCACTAACTAACCAGATCCAGAGCAACTTGAATCACTCGGTGGATTGAAGGGAAACACTTTGTAAATGTTTTTCTCTGATGGCACCAATTACGTTTTGACCCAGTTTGAAAAATGTGTGCGAATTCGCCTTCGACTGGCTCTTTCCTTCCGCTGCTATTGCATTAAATAAACTCACCAACTTATAACAAAGTTTCCTAATGAATAAATCTAGTTTAAGCTCACTCAATTATTTCTGTCCGCTGAACGCAAAGCTAAGATTCTGGCCTACACTTCATAATTTTGCCATTCTTTGCGCTTCGTTTAATCAAATCTATTTTCTTCCAGCATTTTATTCACAAGCTAAGCGATGCCATTCCAATTAATTTTAACCATGTTCCAAGTTGGGCAACAATAAACCATCTAACTGAATATTATCGGTTGAGATTCATGAAGAATGAGAAGGCGATTACTTATGATTCCGAGAAGGAAAAGGAAATAGAAGTCATATTTATATCTATTGGAGCCTATAAAGCACACTTTTTCATCAAACTGTTTGCCATCAAATATCGGCAAAACTGTGATAAGCACCGCACAAGTTCCAATATTCCAGACATCTATCTTAATCACAGTGACGTAAACCGCCGACGAAAGCTGACAGTAATAGCCAATATTTTCGCTCTAAGTAACACATAGAGCGCAGCCAAAGCTATTTCAATCTAGTTTAAATAGAAACAGGCATTAAATTTACCGGGTATCGGGAGATATACAGAAGGGTGCAGAGTAGGTTGGCATTTTAAGTGAAAGTTTTTCCACAAGGTATGATGGACGCACTGACCAGTTTCACCAGGTGCGAGTTTCGCCCATTCTAAAGTTCAATGTCAAGTCCAAGTAACAATTTCACATTAAAACTAATGCCATTCTCACTCAACAGTAATCTCGTCTTTGTAGTTTCATGCGTCAAAGTCCTGCGGAATTTTCCCTTAGACCACATCCGTCTGGCAGCCAATTTAAGACGGATTATATGGGGATCTGTTTGTACACTGGCTTTTATCTGAAGGTCCTTTTGTAACCGACAACATTATGTCTCGTCTTTTTGCCGCAAAAGCAGAAACGCTGGTAAAACAAATGGTTCGATCAATTTCAATAAACAATTTCCATCTAAATGCCACTAATAATATTACATTTCTTCCGATTATCTTCTATGTGGTTATCTGGCGGATTTTCGGATTTTATCTGGATGTCTGGTCCTGACGGACATTATATTTTTCTCTCGGATGATTTCCCAACCCACTTAATTCTGATAATGATAAAATAGGAGGCTGGGGATGTGGCCATTGGAGCGCACTAGATCTGACGTCGCAGATATAGAGGGGGCTTCGAAATATTTCCAGACTTTTGCCAATCTTGAAACTCGCTAATTTCGCCACAGTGTTTTATTTATTTAGGGCGCGTTTAATAAAACTGGCTTGTGAATGACCGAACGGACGGAATGTGCGGTTATCATGCCGTCTGGCTTCTCCAATGGCATCTGCAGGACGTTTCGTATAATGAGAAGTCCAGTCTGGATAATGGGGTGCATATTTAGCTCTAATCGAGGACTTAATTGAAATCCCCTATTCGGTAAAACTTCCAGCCTAGCCATGCAAGAATATGAACAGATCAAATCGATGGAGCTACCAAAAAACATGGTTGTACCATCTTCTCAGCCGGTCCTGGAAAGTTATGAAAAAATCTTGCGTGTAGATGATTTTTGATGGCGAACAAAAAAATTGTGTTGTTTTCTTTGATTTCCAAGCTGGAATCTCCAGAGGAAAATTGCTCTGGATTGTCTTCGTCCCATGTTATTTTCAAAAACATATTTTTCCATTCTGATGTAGCTGTTTGCTGCTTAATGTGAAAAGCCTGCGGCTCGTACGGTTTCAAAGTTTGTGCCCTGCATACAACGCGCCCCTAGTTAGCTTCAGGCCATCCTTTCCACTCGTTCCAAATAGCTGATGTCAATCAAATATCGACGGTGAAAGTGCGGGAACGATGCTGGCAGATGTTTTATTGATTGTTGCCAAGATGTTGCCCTTAGACAATCATCTGAAGGAGTGTTTTATGCGCTTTTATGCAACTCTGCTCGTTCTCTCGCTCTTCCAGACTGGTTCTCCTTAGAGTTTTAGTCACATGTTTCAATTCGTTACATTAAATTAAAACTACGTTTACATAAAATTGCTTGCAATTATTTCATTAGCTTGCTGATGTAATTGCGAATGGATCATTCTAATCAATTTAGAAGAATTGGATCTATGTATTAGAGCCCGTTTGCGACGTTTAAACACATGCTCTCCCTCTGACTAGATACCCGGGATTAGCATGATCTAGCAACTGAATAAAAACCATTTAAAATTCACAGTCTTTAGAAGACACTGGACTCTGGACTATAGACTGGACACTGGACTCTAAACATGCTGACATTTTTGCTATAATCGTCGATGATCCTGATTTTTATCAGCCTAGTGGACGTTGGCCTCAAAATTGATGTTTTCGCCCAAGTGCGCTCTCTCCTTTAAAAGTTTCTACATTTCAAACTAAGAAAAGGAGCAGGTTGACATTTTCACGGTACTTAGAAAACACTCGAATCTAAACATGCTGAAATTTTCATCAAAATCGTCGATGATCCTGATTTTTACCAGCCTAGTGGACGTAGGTCTCAAAATGGATGTTTTTGCCCAAGTGCGCTCTCTCCTTTAAAAGTTCCTACATTTCAAACTAAGAAAAGGAGCAGGTTGACATTTTCACGGTCCTTAGAAAACACTCGAGTCTAAACATGCTGAAATTTTCTTCGAAATCGTCGATGATCCTGATTTTTACCAGCCTAGTGGACGTAGGTCTCAAAATGGATGTTTTTGCCCAAGTGCGCTCTCTCCTTTAAAAGTTCCTACATTTCAAACTAAGAAAAGGAGCAGGTTGACATTTTCACGGTCCTTAGAAAACACTCGAGTCTAAACATGCTGAAATTTTCTTCGAAATCGTCGATGATCCTGATTTTTACCAGCCTAGTGGACGTAGGTCTCAAAATGGATGTTTTTGCCCAAGTGCGCTCTCTCCTTTAAAAGTTCCTACATTTCAAACTAAGAAAAGGAGCAGGTTGACATTTTCACGGTCCTTAGAAAACACTCGAGTCTAAACATGCTGAAATTTTCTTCGAAATCGTCGATGATCCTGATTTTTACCAGCCTAGTGGACGTAGGTCTCAAAATGGATGTTTTTGCCCAAGTGCGCTCTGTCCTTTAAAAGTTCCTACATTTCAAACTAAGAAAAGGAGCAGGTTGACATTTTCACGGTCCTTAGAAAACACTCGAGTCTAAACATGCTGAAATTTTCTTCGAAATCGTCGATGATCCTGATTTTTACCAGCCTAGTGGACGTAGGTCTCAAAATGGATGTTTTTGCCCAAGTGCGCTCTCTCCTTTAAAAGTTCCTACATTTCAAACTAAGAAAAGGAGCAGGTTGACATTTTCACGGTCCTTAGAAAACACTCGAGTCTAAACATGCTGAAATTTTCTTCGAAATCGTCGATGATCCTGATTTTTACCAGCCTAGTGGACGTAGGTCTCAAAATGGATGTTTTTGCCCAAGTGCGCTCTCTCCTTTAAAAGTTCCTACATTTCAAACTAAGAAAAGGAGCAGGTTGACATTTTCACGGTCCTTAGAAAACACTCGAGTCTAAACATGCTGAAATTTTCTTCGAAATCGTCGATGATCCTGATTTTTACCAGCCTAGTGGACGTAGGTCTCAAAATGGATGTTTTTGCCCAAGTGCGCTCTCTCCTTTAAAAGTTCCTACATTTCAAACTAAGAAAAGGAGCAGGTTGACATTTTCACGGTCCTTAGAAAACACTCGAGTCTAAACATGCTGAAATTTTCTTCGAAATCGTCGATGATCCTGATTTTTACCAGCCTAGTGGACGTAGGTCTCAAAATGGATGTTTTTGCCCAAGTGCGCTCTCTCCTTTAAAAGTTCCTACATTCCAAACTAAGAAAAGGAGCAGGTTGACATTTTCACGGTCCTTAGAAAACACTCGAATCTAAACATGCTGAAATTTTCTTCGAAATCGTCGATGATCCTGATTTTTACCAGCCTAGTGGACGTTTGCCCAAAATGGATGTTTTCGCACAAGTGCGCTCTCTCTTCTAAAAAATCATAAATTCCCAACTAAGTAGCAGGATGAAATTTTCGCAGTCCTTAGAGGACACTCGACTCTAAACTTGCTGAAATTTTCGCCAAAATCTCGAAAGGTCCTGACTTTATCAACAACGGTTGTAACCTGGCCTGAGTTGGACACCAGCCAGATTGCACATTAGCCCGGACACCCCCCAAATGACCGTCATCCGACTGTGAAACGATCGTCAAAGATTTGCGTTGACTTGAACCGACCGCCCTTATTAATTTTAATCATGCGGTGGAACAATTACCCCTCCCCTGTTTTCCAGCCGAAACTTTCCGGCGAAAGGGCAAAGAAGGCCCAGTGAACATGCGGGACCAGATAAGGGTCATCTTGACCATTAGACTGTGGTAATTTCGGTCCAAGGATGCTGAAACCACAGCCGAGTAAACTGGTTGCTTCTATTGCATCTACATGATGCAAATGAAGACATGCTGGATGGCAAAACTTTAATAAAACAGCATACATCGAATGCCACGATATTCCCAATATGTGTTTCGTCAAAATCAATTTCGCTTCGATGACCTACACCCGTTGCATTCTCGCATATTGGAAGGTCGTGCCTCAATAAGAAACTGTTCAAACTTTTGTTTCCGTAGGCGAACTTTTTAAATAAAATTTTCCAGTTTCGTTCAATTCCTGATAACATCGCAAGAAGTTTCCAACTCGGCGATTGGTGTTGCATGCTTAAAGTTTGCGACGGGGAAAAATGGCGGATGACATTTACAGGCGAAACAAAAAGATTCGCCTCCCTAGCCATAGTTGCCTTGTCGGGCGGTTCGGTTTAATGAATTTTTTTCAATTAGCTGGTGGCATCATCACAGGAAATGAAAGAGGAAAACCAATCGATGCTTAATGAGCGTTTCAAGTGCACTTTGCTTGAGGACTTTGAGGAACACCGCTTTCCGTTACTTATTGCCCAGATCTGGCGATTCCGCGCACGTTTCACTAGATCAACATCAAAGAAACCTTCCAACATTAGCTAATCGAACGCTTCCGCCACCCTCGCTGTCAAATTAATACAGTTCTTAAGACCTCGTATATAATTCGGGCATTTCAAGCGCGCGCCATGTGTCGGAACAGTCAAATAAAATATAATCCATCGATAAATTAGGGGGTGCGGAATTTAATTTTACTAATGCAGGCTTAACGCCCAGGATTAACACCACAATGGCTGCTGCAGCGCCATGGCGATTATTAATTTCATAAATTCCTTTTGTTCGGCTTTTTATTGCTAATAACGTTTTTGTCCCGCTGTTTGTTTTCCATTGATTTAGTGGTGGCGCCATTATGTGCAGTTTGTGCAACCTGTTTCGATAAGACCGCCATTCTGGTGATAATTTCGAAAACATCCACGTAATCTGGATGCGATTGAAAGTGGAAAATGTTGGCAGGAAACCACCTTAGATCGAACGAGTTTACTGAAACTTCTAAGCCACACGTTTCTTCGATATATCTCTCTGACTGATCTCTTAGTGTCATCTGACAGTTTCCCATCATAGACTCCGAGCATGCATCTTGTGCCAACTTGAAAACTCCTCAAGACTTTAACAAGAATTGAAGGAGCGCTCAAATGCTGTTCCTGGAAAGTTTGGCGCGTTTCGCCTGCGGGAATAAAATATTGGGAACTTTCTTATTGGAAAATGACCTTCCGGTGTCGTTTGCTGATCGGCTTGGGTGATTGGAAATGCATCGATCCCATGGAAAATTGAAAACAACAAATTTCCTTTCAAACCACTTGGAAACAATTGTTTTCACCTCTTAATTCCCTTCAAAATAAAACATCACATTTGGTATGCATGTTGATAAAATGGCACGTTAGTTAACACGTACAGTGTTCGGTGCAATCGATCTTAGTCGCGTTTGATATAATTCTGGAAACTCATTATGCGTCCCCCTCAAGTGTGTTATCGCAATGTGATATGCACCTAATTAATATTAATGCACCATATTGCGCGTGAAGCGAAATTGCTTCTCTGGATTGGCGTCCAGGAAGAAGAACTGGCTGAATGGCGCTCAAAAAAAAGTTGCTAATGCCCATTTGAATTGTGCCGAAAGTTGGAGCTCTTCAGTATGCTGAAGCGTAACGTGCAATTGTCGTCTAGCGTTTTTCTATTACAAGCACCGAGTGATGTGTTGCTTTCTAACTCGAGAAGTCTAAATGGATTTCAATTGAAGGAATGCATCAATGCTGGCAACGGAAACATTCCGGAAACTCTAAACAATTACGTCTTGATTTCTGAGATTGCACTATCTAAACCAGTCGAGATGTTTACAATGTACATGTACATACAGGAAAATCAAAATTTCAATCTTTTCAGGAAGTGAACGCTTTTTCATAAGAATTAACCTTTTTGACTATTTTTTCTGTACTGCCTGCATATGCAAAAGGTTCAGATATGAACAACAGAATGATTGTTTGGGAAAATTGGCAAAAACTAACTGGTGCCTAATCGGAGATTGATTAATGGTTCCATTGCAGCGGGTCGGGATCAAATGAGTTCTTGGAATTTGAAAACGTCCGAACAACTCCCGAATAAGCGAAACATTTTGCTTTTAAACCGACGACAAATTGCATGCACAGTCAAAATAAAAGCGTCGAAATGCTTTTTCTGACAGTTACGGAATAAGCCGACATTCCGGTCACGGAATAATCCAGCCGTTTCAACTTTTTCTGCACAACTTTAATAAATGAGCGAAATTTTTAGACGCGAATGCTCTAACTGAATTTAAATACTTTCCATTTTGTGACGAATGGAAAATTAGGAACGGGGGAGGCAAATCGATTACGGCGGATGAGAAAAGTGGCTCAGAGCATTTGCTCCAATTCTTCGGGCTTATCTCTTTTTGGATTATTGCAAAGAAAACGAACGCTTTATTGTGAAATGGAAACTTGCAGCATTGAAAAAATTAATTTAAAACTGGCAGTGACCGGGCACCGACCATCAATAACTAGCAGGATTGTGGGGCGGACTAATAAAGTATATCGGATATCCCCATTCATTATGGAGGGTCGAAATATATTTGATTTGCGGTCTCTTCGCGTAAATATTTCAATTAGATTAGTGCACCATAGTTGTTATCGTGCGGCTCAGATGATTGATGATCTACTAATCTGTCATGATGCCGGACAGTGCACGAGTTGCTATTTATGAGCAACATGGTTCCCGCAATTACCTTCGGGAACGGCCCTACTGGAATAACAATTCATAGTTTTCCCCAGATCGTTTATAACAGGCTTGACGTTTGACTTTTAAACCTGTTTCAACACCATACATATTCATCAGGATCCTGTTCAATCAGTTAATGTTTCCTTTTTCCGTCACCCACTAGTGCCGTCCAAATATTTCGCATTTGCTTAAAACCGTTCACGAAACGATGGTTTCCGCAGGAAATCAAACAACGTCCAAATAATAAAAATATCTTTGTTACTTTTCGATATTGAAGAATTCGTTTCCCTCATCGGCCGCATATTTCCCCACCGAACAATTCATCAAACTTTCAAATCAATTACGTGGACTTGGTTGAAATAATGGAATTTTCGATGCAACCCGGAATAAGAGTGCATTTGTATCTTTTGCAAACTACACCGAACATTATGGAATATTTATGGAAATGCTCGTTGGCAGCAAAAATCCCAGGAAACGGAACACATCGCAATGCATCCAGTGGCATGATATTGTAAATTGTTTAGTCAAAACAGCGGCCAGTGGCAGAACGAAACTGTCCACACAAGCAAGTCAAATGGCCATCATGCATGAATAATTATCGCGTCATTAAAAATGTCCCCTTGGATAAGATTTTTCTAATGCAATTTTCCTTCTTCGGCAGTTTGAACGTTTTTTTTTTTTGGTCTTTATCGAATGTCGACCACTGCTGAATGCTGCGTCGCAATGTTTACCCGCTTTGTTTTCCCAGGGACAGACTCTGTTTTCTTTCCATTAGACTAGTACTTTATTTAACAGTACGGTGAGCCGCCGCTTGATAAATACCCATGCATTGCGTCAGGACATGAAAATATGTAAATATCGCATCAGGTTGCTTTTCACCGAGTTTTCAGCCGAATTAAAGTGTTCAAACAGGAAGTTCCGAAAATTCCAGAAAATTTCAAATTACTAAAACTCCCAATATGAATATTTGTTCATGTTGACAATGTGACCCAAAATGAGAAAAAGTCGAAGAAAAGCACCAAAACCGAAATCTAGCTGCCTTGCCGAAGGCACATTCATGCAATTTATTTGTTCCCAAGTCGCCTCTTTCCATCCGTGGCAGGAAATACGGTCCAATTTTCGTTTTTGCAAAACTAAAAACCCAGCAAGACGCCTTATTAAGGCAACCTACTGCACTTGACTAAAAAAGGAAACTGTTATCTACGGCCTTTCGCAAACAGTAAAACACCTGAGGGAAATATGAAAGATAAATAAAATATAAGATTTTCGCTCAAAACCGGGGCGCGCTGTTTGAATAGACAAGGATAAACAGGGCTGCGAGCTTATCTGCGAAAAAATACGTTCATATTCTGTTAAGAATTGGTTTGAGGGGACGATAATGACATAAAAAATACACGAATCGTGCTTTAAAGAAGGAAATGAGTTGCTGATCAGTGATTATTTTACATTTTTTAAAATCGGGTTTTAGGCGAGTCGACCAACACGAATGATTTAGCCAAAATTGCATTAATCAAGATATGTTATTATAATGTCCACAGCCACAGGATAGCGTCAGCGAATCGCTGCATAGAATTGCGCACACTGAATGAACTCGTTCAGTTATAAATTAATCACAAAACTAATTACCTTTATGACACAAATTGTAATTAACGCCATTCGACAAATAATCGAAGCGAGTGATAATGCAAACTCTTTTGGATAATTGCAATTTGAAACTGTTCGCATTGAGCCGATAGTGTCCGACAAGTACTGGCAGTACGTACTACTCTAGTCGCTCCATTACAATAAATTGTGTTTTATCAATATTAATAAACCCGAAATTTCTGTATTCGAAACCCCGACGACTGGAGCCAATTTGAGAGCCAATTATATTATTTGGTAATAGAGATTTTGTATCGAATAATTCCAACGGTTTTCCAAATTAATTATAAAATTGTTTATTTATGTAACAGGGACTTCAATTATTGCAATTCGGCGAATATCCATGCAGGCTGCACTTTTTAACATTCATTTGCATTTTAGTGCAATACAACAGGACTCTAAGCAATTAGAGAAATAATTGCGAGAGAGCTAACATTAACACCTCTAATTAGAGAGAATAATTGTGAAATTTAATAAAAGTTTTGGACAGAATACACTCGTATTGACTGTTTAAAGTTATCATGAACGTTTAATTAATACACGGACCCTTGCCATGTTTACGTAATATCCTCAAAACCTCCCTCGGTTCTAAACATAGTAATATTTATAGCACAAACCTAAGCAAACAGTTACTGCCCTTTGTAAAAACATCCCCAATTCACTCGTACTCATAGACTGCTTCGATTCTAGAATAACACACTAAGTAAACCTCAGTTATTTGTACGCTTTCGTTCATTGCACTAAAACAATTTAATTTCCTGAAATGTTGCAAAAATGCCCATTTAATTATGACCACAGCAACGCAAAGAATGCCTCTGTTCATAAACCATGTGCGAATATATCATTCCACGAGAAATGCGATGTAAATTTTACAGAATAACATCGTTTAGTTACTTAATTATTTAGCTCGCTGGCTTAGCCAGGAATTTTCATTAACTTGAAAGGTCAATAAAAAGGAAATGAAATGGTTTGTTCATCTGTATTAATGGCACACTTTGAACTCGAGGTTGAAAAATCGGCATTAAGTCAATTTTTAATTAACCCCAGAAACAGTTTCCCTAATCCAAGATGATAAGTGCCAGAGGGGAGACTACTAAACATCGGATAGGAAATTACCTTTTTGCAAAAACTGAACTTGAATGAAATATTTAGAGCACAACTGGCGCAAAGTTTCCCAGGGTCCGAATTTCCATCGAAGGTTCCATAAAACAAAACTCGTCAGAGAAGGCAACTGGCAATTAAAAGGGTGCATACTAAATGCTGGCAGACAATTTTTTATTCGGCCGATTTAAAAATTTAAGCAATAAGCGATATTTTCACTAAAATTGCAAAGAAATAAATGGCCGACATTGGATAGCATTCGGAGGCATTTACATGAAAATGATGAATGCAAATTCCGGTCGGAAATCATATTACGCAAAGTAAATGAAACGGCCACAAAGCACGTTTGCAGTGGGCCCCATCAACATAACGAACCGCATTTGCTCGTTGTATCAAATGTGACCTATTTGGGAACCAATGAACCTACAACTTTAACAAAAGCCATCCCATCCGTAACGTATACAGTCGCGCATATTGCCACTAGCAGTTCGGCCACAAAACCACTATTGTAATTGCCCAATTGTTGACACTACGTCTAATTCACGTTGCACAATTTCAATCCCGCACGCAGCAGCTTAATATGCATCATTATTTACTTAAATGGCACTAAACAACACTGTCGAAACATAAATTGTCGCAACCAAGCTCCAAACCAGCTTTGATTGCATACTTGAGATAATACAGTCAATGGTAATGAATAGTGAAGAACATATTACGAACTTAAATTACTTCGTTTGAGCTATTGCCTAGCATAATTGTGCTGAATACGATGCACGTTTTACTACTCTCTGCCTTGTTGCCACAATTACAACACATTCAGGCCATTGTGTACGCTGAACAGCAAATGAATTACAGAATTAGACAATTCCGAAGGTACACAGAGATATCGAAATCCTCACCACAACAATGCTAGAAAAATGCAGTTTAAGCTAAACAAACGAAAATAATAAACAAATTAAAGTAGCGCCAGTGAAACATTCGTACAGCTTTGCACGCTGAGTCGGTTAATTGTAACGTATAGCTGATGTAAATAGTCGTTTATACTAGGCAAGGCCTCGCTAACGTATTTATGGCCTTAAAATACAATTAGCCCGAATGTCCACAACCCAAATTCACGTTCGCACTTAATCGAAATGTACATGTGTTTTGCTACCGCTATGCAAATGCGAGGAAAATCTCACAAAATAATATGATATTCATAATGTGGCTTTGAGTAACAGCACCGAATGTTGTGCGATCGCAAAACTTTCGCGGTAATCAATTGTAGGCAAATTAACAGGCCGCAATAGTGAGCGTTTTAGCGCCCCATATGGACAGCATGTTTATGTCCTAAAATGTTACGTAATAATAGAACCTAATTTCCAGTTGTCCGAAGTTGAACGCGAACATCAACTCGCATCAGCATAATATGTAAATTTTTAATAAAGCGCCAACGCTGTAGAACTGTAATTTGAACCCTCATTACAGCCCGCTGAAAATAAATGATATTGCAAAATTGCCACGTTGCCCGACTGCTTTCCACATTAGACTATTAGCAAATCGAGCTTTAACATACAACAATCCACTTTCCTTTCTTCAGTTCATGACGCTTGACTAAGCTTTTATAGATCACACCTTGTCTCAGAGGCCACAAACAGTGGCCTTAGAGTATTTGAGAATAAAATGAATGCTTAATCAGCCGTACTAATCAGGTTTGATTGCTTAATTGCAAAATTATTTGGATCCCAAAACACAGCTTTATTTTATTAATATTTTCCACGTCTAGTTCTGGTTCTTTTTCCATGTCTCTTATTGCTTTGAGTATGACTACAGCAATCAACCGCGTAGTTGCAGCCATTTTAGTTTTCTTGGACGAGTTCTTTTTGGCAGCTAACGAATCAATAAGGAAAAGAACGATAGACTTAAACTGGCAAAACAAAAACAAGCCTTGGTTTACACAGGAGGTAAAAAGGCTGGCCGAGGAAAAAAAGGAAAGCTAATTACAATGTAAAAGTACACCAACAGAGGAAAACTGCAATGACTGTCAAGGCGGCAAACAAAAGAATGAAAAGAGAATACTGGGAGCCCAGAGGAAAGTTTGGAAGATGCTCAAAAACACAAAGAAACCCGTAAACGAATACATCCAGACCAAAACGGTCCCTCTGAACGAGTGGGAAACACATTTTAGAAACCTACATGACAACCTTGACAATACGGTAGAACCTCAATCCCAGGAAACAGAGGAAGAGATCACAAATAAATTAACGGTTACTGAGGAGGAAGTTAGTGTGAAGATTAACCACCTGAAAAGCAGGAAAGCTCCGGGAGTGGACGACATCCCCAATGAACTGATAAAATATGGAGGTAAAGAGCTAGCAAGAAAATTAACGGAACTGTTTAACCGAGTAGCACAAAAGTATCATCACACCAATTTTTAAAAAGGGACAAAAAAATCAATCCAGGGAACTACAGAGGCATAACCCTGCTTTGCACCACTATGAAACTGCTCACCAGCATTGTCAAAAGCATCTTAGAACATACCATCGAAAACAAAGATCAACAACAAGGATTTCGGAAGAACCGATCGACAACTGATGCCCTGTTTATTGTGAGACAGGTAAAATCGAATTCAGCTGCCCTGCTTATGTGTGTCTTATTGACCTAACAAAAGCGTTTGACAAAGTACAGCTGCCCGATATACTGGACACATTGAGAAAGAAACAAATCCCAACATCAATCATAAACATAATCAGAAATCTGAACACAGGCAACACTACAAGAATAAAAGTGGAACATCAAGCAACAGAAGACTTACCGACACTAACAGGAATAAGACAGGGTGATAGTCTCAGCCCATTTCTTTTTAACCTCGTCATGGACCAGATTATACACAGTGTGACAACAATAAACAGGGAATACAGCATGGTGTGCTATGCGGCTGAGGCGGTAATCCTGGCAGAAACCGTCATTGACGCCAACATGTCAATCTCCAATGTTAAAACAAAATGTATGAGCTTCTTCAAAGAACCTATAGAAGTCCTGTGTTAGACCGGTGCTAACTTATGGTATCGAGACTAGAGCTGACATGAATAAGACAAAGAGCATCCTCAGAACAGCGCAGATGAAAACCTTAAGACCCATCGCAGGGAGAACACTTAGAGACAGGTTGAGAAACATACAGAGGAATGTAAGGTGGAGGACATAGTGAGATGGGGAGGAAAAGAGAAGATATTGGCGTCACCACATAGACAGAATGGACCACGAGAGACTAGCATACATCGCTAAAGACGGAAAACCAGCAGGCCGACGACCGCTAGGAAGACCACCAAAGAGATGGAAAGATAGCTGAAACTCTATCTCACAGCCGATAACCGTTAACCAACCGAATTGAGCCTGTGCAATTAACAGACCTTAAGGTCTTCTTGAAGTAGCAGAAGAAGTTAATTTTAGCTTTCTCAGAAAAATCAGTTTGCGTCCAAGAAATCATAAACCGTGGATTGTGCGCGTTTCTCATGCAGTAGATTGGATCTACTTCGAGTCACGAAAAAGAATGGAAACTTTATGCATGTTTGACACTGTTATAAATTTTAAGTTTCGAAGAGCAGAACAACAAAGCTGTAAAATTTAGATGAACTAATCGTTTACTACTCGAGAGCAGATATTTTCAGGATATAAACTACATACAAGTCCCAGTAACCCCTCAAAAGGAATAAGAAGAGTTGTTCAATGTTCCCCATGTTCCCTTCCAAGTACAAATAAAAAACTAGCTAATCTAGTCGAATCTTTTCGATTCGCACCCCATGCAAACGGTCCGAGTAGTACGGTGTTAATGTCACACCATGCCGCCTAATATGTAACTAATGACCCATTATCATTCAACATTATCTATAATATACATGCAAAGCTGTGTTGGTGCAAGGTTGTCGGAATTTATGTGCCATGAGTGCAGTTAATGCCGTTTAAGTAAATAATGATACACACTAAGCTAGTGTACACGCTGTTCCAACTGTGTAATATCACATAGGTAGAGTGTTAACAACGAGAGAGTTCCAGCTGCCGTCTTGTTCTGGTGAAACTCTTTAAAAACTCTATGTTTTATAGAGATTTGCATTTGCACTGTTTGAATTGGGGGCCGACTACACGTACAAAACTGCACTCGATAGTTCTGCACTTTGGAAGTAATTAAAACTTTACAAATAACAGAGCGAAACTACTTCGAAGAAGTCCCCGTTTCAGCGACCAGAATAGGAAATTATAAAAGGGAAATATCCTAATTTATGACTTAAGCGTCTTTCCTTTGAGTCATATTTAATTTCAAAGTATTCTTTGATCTATTTTATATTTTCCTGAATAATCGGAAAACCTTTGCCGGCATGTAAGAGGATGTATTTTTCCTTCGCAAGGGCACGTGTCTTTGTTTCGCTCGCAGGGTAAACTCAATGTACTCACGTTTAATAAAAGAGAATGCGAAAGCGCCAAATGGATGTTGGAATCGAATTATTGCAACACACAAGTGTCAGTCATGCAGAAGAGATTTGCTAATCATAACTAGTCTTTTTATGACACACACTTTCCTATTGTGCTTTGCAATTCGTTGTTTAAACCGCTTCGAGAAGTAAAGTTTGGTCCGCGGTATTTCATGAAACGCAATTAAACTGGACTTCAACCGCGATTTACTAGAGAAAACCCCAATCATATTATGTGAATTGCGGCATTCAATTTCATGAAATATTAAGCCCCGAATGTCTGCTCAACCGAACCTTAATGAGAATATTAACCCTATGAGCGTTAAACACTAATCTTTGATATGGCATTCCAATAATAATGAAGTGCAATTCGCCCATATATACATATCATGTTCCGGTAAAATCGCATCAGTTCGTAAATTTCCATTTTACTATGCCAAACTTGGGCAACATGAGCATTAACTGTGATGTTTAATACATTAAATTTATGTTTATTGCCGTTTGCTGAAATTATTAGATAACCATTTCGGACCATGAAATTAAGCAGAGCAATATTTTGTTTAAATCTACATTTGCTGCGACAGTTAATTTCGATTGGGGTTTATATATAATAAACAATTACACATTGCATGTTAATAAAAATCATGATTATTCGACTCTATTCGTGTGTGTCAGGTTTGCTCTAATGGGCATTTTTTTAGGCCTGCAAACTCGTTAGTGGACCCATCAAAATGTTGTTAATTATTTACGGGACGGCAAAAAACAGCCGACTCAATTAACTGAGCTAATTCCACTCAGGCTGAGCTTTCGCATTTGGATCGTTGTTTTCTCTCGCGCTTGTATTCGATTCACGTTTAATTTACCATTGAGTGTAGATCAAGAGGTTTTTCCTATTCTATATCGGATATCCAAGCCACAATCCTACAACAAGAACGACTTTGTAACCCAAATATGAAATGACAATATTTTCCGGGGGAAGTGACATAATCAATTTCCCAACAAGGAAATATGAACACCATAAAACAAGAGTATCGCGAAAACTTTATTGCAAATTTAGAGCGACTCTCTATGTAGAATGCAGAACAGGCACAATTTGCATAATAATAAAATGTATTATGTTCGCGCTGTTATAGTTATGTTTTAGTTTGGAGGCGACGGCAAAGAGGTGTCAAATTTGTGCCGGGAATTTATAAAGTCGTGCCGTCGAAAATTGTATCAAAGTTTCGCCATGAAATAAGAGGCCGGGAATGTCCCCAGGTGACCACTAGATGTGGCTGACTCTGACGTGGCTTTGCGACGCTCAAAATTACTTTTGAGCATAAAATGGGGAAAAACATACTTTACTGTTAATGTTTAAAGGAACACCCCCAAAACCCACTACACAACCCTTCCACCCAACTACTATACGAACGCACAAACATGACAAAGACTTCGGAAAGACTCATACATCTACAGACAAAATGGACAAACAACCCCTACAACTGGACCATACTGAATCCCCTTTGTCTTACAAGACCAACCAGACAATCCCGCTTCCGTTTCCCTACATCAACGCTACTCGAACACTTACAAACGCAACTGACTACTGGACAATAAAATAATTTTTTCTTGTCATTAGAATTGGAAAGTTTATTTAATAAGATTATTAACCTAGAATAAGAGAATTTTCATCTTTGTTTTTTATTTAGATTAAGACTATATGTATTAAACAAGGGCAGAAAGACCTTTGTCCTTGGTCGATAGTCTTTTTTAAAAATAAAGATGTTTACTACTACTGTTTAAAAGAGAAAAGGGTTTACACAAAAGTTGCAGCGTCCAATTTGCAAAAGATTTCAGAAAGTTTCCAGTGAACCTGAAAAAAACGTTGCAAGTACCACCCAAGATACTGCATGTTGTCGTTGTCAATTGGAATTTGGTCCTGCGTTTCGCTACGTCAGCTCGCTCGAGGAACTCAACTGTGATGATGCTAGCGAAACGTTAGAAACAAAATCACCAATTGTTGAAACAATAGCTGCAAAATATTTAATCATTTGCATTTTAACTAGTCTGATCGGTTTTCCGCTCAAGTGAATTAGCTGAGTTACGATAATGGAAAGCAAATGATCATTCGGTGTGGCATAGTAAGTTCTTGATAATTTAACACAGTCAGTTGGGTAATTTCATTGGCAGTTGCGGTCGCACTAGTTCGCAACTGAGCCCAAACCTCCGAATGCTTGTGACGGCAAAGTCAAAGAGTTGTTTCTTGTTGTTTCAGTTTCAAGTACTGGGAGCCATCAGTTCGCCTTTAGATCATTAAGGATTTGTGTTGAGGATAGTGAGACGTTGAATTTTTTGCCAAATATCAGAATGAACCAACTTAACAAAGGTCTTTTTCAGGTAAGTTGTTTTTCTTTGGCATATTCCTTTATAGACAGCTGCTAAAGCAATCCGCGGTCAATTCGGGCACAAAATCCACACGAGAAATTCAAAGTAAAATCATTCATTTCGATCGCAGCTACTTTCGAATGCAAAGCAACTAATAAATCCTGTCCCATTCAGTTGCTTCACCGACATAAAAGGAGAACATGTTTCCTTCTTATTGGTAGATTTATAAGCTTCCAGTCGATATTTATTGCATCGGGTCCCAATTTAAAAGCCAAATTGTGTAAAGAACTTCCTTATTTTCCAAGATGGCCATTAATGGAAAGGCAGGGTTCCTACTAATTCGCACAGCAATCAATTTAACTTGGCTTTTATGCCTGGTGAATAATGCAAATTATTTACGCATTTTCAGTGCGGGCGCCGAGAACTTGCCTTAAATTTAAAAGCGAATAGAAAATCATTTCAACTATACGGGGTGTCAATTTGAAAATTTCCCACCCTTAATATCTCTCTTACAGTTACAAATATGAAAAATCGGAAAGACACATTGGGGGAGACTTTAAATTAATATTTTTAGCATTCTTGTTTCAACCCCCCAGGAGGTATAGATGTCGAGTTAGTGGTCGATGGTGGTGAAGAGAATTGAAGGCCCTTTAAAAACGATGTGCCACTTGACCCCCACTCCCATTTAAGATTCTAAGGGTGACATCTACTCCTCCTAGGGAGTTAAAGTGTCCCCCTTACAAATAAAATTGACGTGTCTTCAGATTTTTCATATTTCTAACTGCAAGAAAGATATTAAGGGTGGGAAGTTTTCAAATTGACACGCCGTATGTATAGTATTTGTTCTCGCTTTGCTTGTAAGATAAGGCTCTGGCCAATTATTTCGAGATGGCAATCAATTAAAGCGGGTTTTACCAGATGCAAACAATTTAAATTGCCTTTAGATTTACAAGTGGATGGAAATGAATACCAGATTAAACGTGTCGGGTCCAGGTGTGTATTTTGATGTAATTAAATTGAGTGTGCAGATCCGAACAGACAGTGTACAAAGTTCGGGCTACACTGTGGAGCAATTTAACTTTAAAAGTATCTGGGCGAATGTATAATTTGCCGGTAAAGCGCCCATTCTCAGGGATAGTTTCAACTGACTGGCGAAAATATCAAAGTTCAAAGCATCGCTCTATGATCGTACGTACTATCTGCATCTAAATTAATTGTAATTGAAATTGGCCTGTTCAAGTGCACACCCTTGAACACTAGCGCAATTGTTAGAGACGGATCATCCTTGGCTTGATTTCGTTATTATTCGCTAATATTTCTGGTTATTTTGAAAAATAATATGTAGTTTTAAAATTAAAGTAACTTTGTCTTGTTCTTCTTCTCGGCAGGTGAAATAAATCATGATAAAAATCTCGCCATGGCAGCTCGTTGCGTGATCCGGCGTTATTAGGGTTATCTGTAGGGGGTGAAATTATTTTCATAATAATTACAGATGGACCCTTCTAATCAATATTAATAACCGTTATCAAATGTACGAGCACTTCATTAGAGACGGGGTAAAAGCGAAAATAAGATCTTTCGATATCGAAAGCTGCCCCAAAGTGCTCCATTAGTGATCGTAATTTCCGTGTTCTGATATTGACTGGATATTTTCGGCAGAATGTTTGCCCGATAACCGATACGTGGCACTTCGAGGAGCGGGTTAATTTGTTTGCTTTTTCGCTTCTTGATCAATTTTAGCGGATTTCTGCCAGGTTATGTTGATTCAACGGGCGAAT
Source organism: Dendroctonus valens (assembly GCA_024550625.1). Classification (NCBI taxonomy): domain Eukaryota; kingdom Metazoa; phylum Arthropoda; class Insecta; order Coleoptera; family Curculionidae; genus Dendroctonus; species Dendroctonus valens. Next base: position 848,726 of record JAJTJO010000055.1, on the reverse strand, counting down.
GAAGAAATCATCCTAAGTTCGGCAGAAAAAGAAGTTCTATTTTTTATGGGCGCAAGGCAAATAAAAACAACGATTTTCAGATCAGACACGCAAATCTGCATAATCCAATTTTAACAATTTGATAAACGACAGTTTGGCACGTTGTTTCCCGCAAAGAAATCGAATCCAACTACGTGCCTCAGTATCAGAATAATAGACATTGATTTCCGTTTCTTGGCTTCAGCGTTTCTCCAATGCAGATCATGTTTTATTGAATATTAGAACATGAATCGGATAGACCCACTTTTATAGGGCCCATCACAATGTGAGTCATATGGCAGGAAATTATGCAAAAATCATCGAAACGCTAGTGGACGATGTGATGCGAAATATGCAAAACCGTTTGTTAACAATAAAATCAAAATGTAAATTCTAGTGCAAAAAGGGCAGCTTTGCAAGCTGCATCGATTTAAAGACCGTCGCTGATAAATTGCAAGTTCGCTAGCTAGCAATGTTCTATATTCCCGTGCACTTTTTCTCATTTATTGCCGCCAACAAAGTTCGGCAAACATCTTTTATGAGTTTTCGTGTTGCACAGCCAGAAAAGGAAGAAAAATCCGAGTCAGTGCCGCCGCCATATATCAAATTGTGTATCAGTGCCAAGTCAGACTTCAATACCAACTTTGGCCAAAAGAAGCATTAAAACACTAATTTCAACTTTTATTACGTTCCCGAACCTTGGACGTAAGTTTTGATGAAGTTAATTCTTTGTTGTACTCGGAAATATTGGGTTTAATTATAGCTGGAGGCTTGGGAGTGATCGATAATGGTGCCTGGAGATAATGGCAGTGGATATGGGAACGAAAACAACGCGAAAAGTCCAAAATAACTGCAGCAGTTTCTCCTGAAATAGTGGAGATTCGGTCATTTACCACACATAAGAAATAGATTTGGAATTAAGCTAAATTTGCATGATATTTCGTGAAATAAAGCAATAAAGGCCATGTCTGGCATCCATTTAAATGAGTCCGAGTACGTGATCCAAGCTAAAGCGACCGACGACTTAGTTTCGTAGCATCGAATGGAATTCTGTAATTAAATGGACGCACAAATGTGTATTTGTTATTAGACTCATCGAGTCAACAAAAAGCGTTTCGGCAAAAAATTTATCTGCATGGCTTCACCAGCGACAAGCCAGTAAACTAACAGCGATAGCAATTTTCGAAATTGGACCCTGTTCAAAGAACTACATGCGCCATTTTTAGCCGTTTTTATTTTGCAATAATGCCAAAATGTGTACTCGGGAAACGTGAAAACTTTCACACCCAACCCGTGCTCTACATGCGAGGCAATTCGCACACGGATGAGCAAATTGGCCTCGTAGTGCAGATCGATTCGATTTAATTAATTGAAATGTGGTTGGCGTAGAAAATCAGCATTTACAACGCGCAAATAGATAATGGAGCAAAGAAAGCGAAGATTTTTATGGCAAACTAACCCAAAGACAGTCACTTTCCTGACGATTTTTGCGTGATAAAATGGGCATTTGCTTAAAACTGGCTTGTGTTGAAATTAAGACACTTATCTCATTGCCATGGGATTGGGACTAATGTTTGACACATACATTTTGAAACCAAACATTCTTCATCACTTGACCAGTTCAACAACTTCACGCAGTACAAGAAAACGGTGACGAGAAATTGACTGATGACTGTCTCCACCTAACTATCCAAAGCAAAAACAGTTTTTTCAAAAGGCCGGAAGCTGAAAAAGGGGGGCCTTAGAGCACAGGCCCCAGGGAACCGATTCCTCTCCCCCCTTTCCCAGGATTACCCCAAATGTCAATCATGGATTAAACACGGCTGGCTTGACGGTATTGTCTGGCTGTCTGCACTTTACATCATTGGATCGAGGCATGACACACGGATTATGGATTTGTGAATAATTTCGTTACTGCATGGACGAGAGTAAGGGACAATCCATCCGGTCGCATTAAAAACGACTTAGCAATCTGGATTTACCAGTGATCAATTGGATTTGGGTGGGCGAGAACCAAGTGCCTCCCTAATGTCGTTATAATGGATTTTCCTTGACATATTTTCAATAAAGAAGCCAAACTTAGGTGTGTTTGGTGCACAGTGTGGCCATGCATTGGAAATGCATTTATCTGATTTGGGCCTTATGGCGATATGCGTCCCAATTAATTACAGCTTCAAAAGGCCGGGTCATTTCATGCAAATCATGTGAAAATTGCGCCAACTACAAAGACCGCTCTGTGTGCAAGTTCACGCCGAAACGTCTATAAAATTTCAAACTGCAAAAAATTGCGCAATTAGCTTTGATCGTGTTCGCACAACCATCGCCAATCATGGCAAAATGCGAACTGAAATGGGTACTAGCGTGGAAACTGATCCATTTCAGAACCACTGGAAACAGTTGCTTGTATCCGGAAATCCAGTGTTGCGAATAGTTGAAGGTATCTTAGCGAATTTAATTGTTCAGCCGCCCATCAAACAGAGAAACTGGCATTGAACTCGCTAACTTCGCTTGTGCTTTCTGCCATGAAATCGAATGTGCTCAGTCCAGTTTCCAGCGATTTCTAATGGACCTGCAGCGATATTCAGCATTTACATTGTGTACTTCGATTGCCATCAATGTTAAACTCCGCAGGCCACACACGTTGGCTTTACCCGAAACAAAGACAGTGAAATTATTTGTCATCGGACATTAAATAACGTGTGAGTCATATGAGCAAAAATTATGAAAAAAATTCGGAACATCTGTAAAATAGACTATTGAATGAAATAACACTTGACTGCTGCCAATTTGAGCATCAAAAGTCAAATTTCCTATTCCCGGCAGAACAATTATAAACGAAGGGCCAATAGATCTATCTAGAACCTGACCTGTTCCAGATAATTCCAGCATGCACCATAGAGACCATCGCAGCGTCACGATGGTCTCTAAATGCCGGTTTAAACTGATCGGACGTGAACCGAATGCATAACCGATGAGAATTCGCGGAAAATATTAGCATTCAATATCTATAATGACATTACTCGTGACGGGGAATGTTAACAACGTCCCTCAGGTGTCTGGATTTAATGAAGGTGATGTATCTGCCCTCTATTGCGGACATCGCGTGGAATAACAAAGTAGGAGGCTGCATCTTTTCCGAAATTTTTTGAGTTCAACTATATAAGCTCAAACCATATTTAAATCCTCCCTTTGAATCGCTGCTGTTTCCGTGTAAATTACCAGATAAAATTGATTCGAATATTGGCTCGGGCCTGCCATTCTTGTCTTGTCTTTGTCCCCTTTTGCGCGCCGGTGTCCTCAATAGAGTCAGCGATCACGTCAGATATAGAGAAGAGTCAATAAGTCCCGGCGTACAATGGACAAAATCAAATTAAAATGTGGTCTGAAAGGGATGAATTTCACCGATGATGCGAACAAAGGAGGAATGCGTTAAACCTAACCCGGGAAAATAGAAAAAAGATTGCGCCGTTGGAATTTTCTGCTCTGGGACATTTTACTAGAAATTAGAAAACGGGGAGAACAGGAGGGATAATGAAGAGATGTAGTTAATGGGTCAGGACCGTGTTTAAGCGAATGTTCGCTGTTAAAGTGGGCATATTGGCATCAGTGACAAACCGAGTTTCCTTTAGTTATTAACACTGTTTTAGATGTGTATGTAGGAATAAGCCCACTCTCTGCCAACATGTGCACATACGGTCCAACTTTAGCACCCTCTATGCTGATAAAGTATAGCTGGCAACTAACGCGTTACACAATTAGCCCCAGAATATGACTATTTTTTTTAATATTTCCACAGTTAACAATTTGCAGAGTAAAGCAAGCATAGGCATTTTTCCACAACTATGTATGTTTTTTTTGTGGGGCTTGTTGCACTTCTACTCTCCTTGCGCTCAAAATGGTGAATCGTTTGAGGCATTTTGAGCGATTTTCATTTTTTTCGAATGAGTCAATCGAATCAACTGAAATCTAAAATCACCACGTAGTCGTCACTAGACAATGCCATTCATCAAATAATAATAATTTTCCATACCGTTGAGCATTTAGGGAAATAATGAGCACAGGAAAAGATTCACCCTTTTGACGCGTGCAAATTGCTCATACATGTTTTGTATTGAATTCGTTTTTTCTTCACAACATAAACATATTCACCCTGCGCCTTTTATTATTCAAATTTGCCTGTCAATCACGTTTCAAACACTAAACTACATGAACACAGACTCGGTAATCGTCTCTGAAAGACTGTTTGAACGAAATTACATGTTAGACATTATGTGAACTATATAGGGCCAATTTCTATTCATTGCCACTTTTAATTTGAATCGTTGGGGTGCACAAAAGATGCATGGGGACCAGATGCTTTCGTAATGTTCGCCGCAGGTTATAAGGGCGGATTTTTTATCGGCCTCGATTGAATTAGCTAGTTTATGCTGATTGATAATGCTGTCGAATCCGAAGCTAGGAATAGCAGTGTTTCAACAACAATTTTTCCGGTTCACTTCGCAACATAATGAATATCGAAAAATGTGGCGATCCCTGAAATAACAACACATTGATTGCATGAGCGACTCAAAAAATGGAAAATAGAATTGAATATATCGATTCAGTAAACCCCGTTATTAATAGGATTGGAACGCAATTTGGAAAGGGTCGCATGAATGTATCCCTCCATGTGAGTCTGAATACTTAACCTAATAACGGTAGGAGTTTTTGCCTGGGTGGCATGCCTGTATGCATATTTTCGAATGGGGACCAAGGGTTAATCTAATATAGTCAGCATATTTTTGACCGAACTTGTGAACGAAACAGTGTTCTTGGGGTTGATTGAATTGAGTTTCCAAAATTATTCATTAGAGATCGGATATCTGTTTCCTGGTACGAAGGCACCGTTCCTAATACGCAATTTGAGCAGAAAATCACAATTAAATGTTGTTTGCTTTGCTTCCGCATTGCGAATTTTAAAAACAATGAAAACGGTTTATTCCAGATGCTGCTCATTTCCGAGTGCATGGCGAGTTTTGTACACCCAATCTCCTTGAAAAATTAACTTGGCCTGGAGCGCTTTAAAATATTAACAATGCCGAGAAAATGCCTGCTCTTTGATATGCTCACCCAGAATTAACCATGAATATTTTAGGCATTTTTTAATTGCTACCCGGAATTCGTGGAATTTGTATTTTGGCTTGTTTGGGCAATCCGTCGTTATCGCCCCTTGCTCAGCTTGTCATTGTTATGCGCCCATTCAGGCGTGCTGATCATTGTTCCAAAATATCCCGTGGAAATTAATAATGTTTCCGATTTTTTTCCAGTTTAAACGCCTTTCAAGCGCACGCATACATAAGTGTTCCTCGGTTCTCGTGAAAAGACCGTCTCAAAACAGTTTGCACAATCTTAATTAGCCGGCAAGAAAATCGTTCATTACGCAACCAGTTAAAATAACGTTGCCATTATTTGCCAGTCACAATGTTCCTAAATATTATATGGGGCGTTAATTATAAGTGTCATGCTCATTATATTACCTGCCAAAATAATCAAAATCGCTTCCTTCGGGAACAGCGCGCCCCTATACAGTGGAAATTCGGCCTTACCTGGAACAAAAGGGAACAGATTAGTGAGACTGAAACTTAAACCAAATTAAGGTACATTTAGAGCTTCGCTAGTAATTAGGTTAGCAGCAATGGTAAACAGTCCTTCATCATGCCTCCTGCCACCAATTATTATGATGTTAATATCGATTAGGCAAACACGACAACCCCACGTAGGAATTACAGAATTGCGTTGGAAAAAACTGTTTATGGGGAATTTCGTTTCGTTTCTTGCGCTACAAACAACTAATTGGCCTAAATAATTAAAATTCTTGGTAAAACTGGCTAGTTACTGGCTTGATGCGAGACAGCGAATGTGGGCAAACTGTACAGATCACCTGTCAAGCTTCCTTCAAGAAGTAAAGGACCGATAATGGCATTTCCAAGAATACCAGTCCCAAACATTAACTTTTTGAGGAAATTGTGTATGTCTTTATCGAAAAATATGTGGGTTTTCCTTACTCCAATATCGATAATTTTGGTCTCGTGTGATATTCCTGTCTGTTCTGCTACTGTCCGCAAGGAGTTGGTGAGCTCTGCAGCAAATAATCCCAAAACCTCATTTTGAGCTCCTTCATTCATCACTCGTAGGTTGTTTCTTTTTCTCTTACTCACCCAACTAGTTTCAAAGAACCTTTACTGTGACTTACTTTCATGATTCCGATTTCTTTCTTTGAAAACCAATGCCGTCTTTCGTGCGCACTTTCTAACCTCTCCATAAATGAAAATAATTTCAGTTCTTTCTTGAACAGAATTCTTCATTCTCACACTTTATGCACTTAATAAAGTTATCACTTAACAGCCCAAGAAGCAAAAACGAATTAACAATAATATTCTTACTTTGGTTACATCTTTTAAATTTTATGACCATGTTTTTTGGTTAAAAAACAACGTATTTTTAAAATTTCTTGATAGAATTTAAAGGCTTTTGTGGAATGTCAGCAATAAGACATCGAATGAACGCATATTCACGAGGTAGGTTCACATGGATTTTTTGGTTCAGTTCATCATCATCATCATCATCATCATCATCAAACAGCTATACAGTCGTCCACTGCTGGACCACCAGTTCGTGTGGCTTCGTCTCATATCGACTGACCATCTGGTGGGCGGTCTGCCTCTGCTGCGAAGTGCATGGTCGCTAGGTCTCCATTCGGTTATTTTTATCGTCCATCTGCCATGGTTTAGTCTAGCCACGTGGCCTGCCCAGTTCCATTTGATATTTAATATTCTTACGATGGCATCCGTAACTCCACTTTTTCTTCTCACTGTGTGGTGGTGATCGTTGGAGCCATAGCTCTCGCGGAATCCTGCCTGGTCGTTTGTTCTCAGGCAAGCATTGTATAGTTCGCACAGTATTTTTAGTAGTGCTGTTCCTCCCATTTTGATATTTTCTTCATGTCCTTCAAGCTGTTGTTAATTTCGCCCAGCGTGACATCCGGAATATCCTCCGACCCCTGGTTTTGTATTTTGGGGATGTTGGTGGTGCCCTCCGATACTGTCGTTTTTCCTGTAGAGATCCACATAGAATTCTCTTACAATTCTCAGAATTTCCTGTTTATTAGTCGTGGTTAGTCCAGTGTTAGTGTCTGTGATCTTGCATATTAGTTTTTTGCCTTTGGACAACTTTTTCCTCAGTACTTTCATTCCCTCGTTCTTCTCTATTGCCCTGGTTGTTTCTTCAGTGTATGTGGCTTCACAGGTTAATGTGCCTTGGTTCAGTTGCAATCCAAAAATAATGGGGATTTCCCGATTTCTTTATGCCACCTAATACAGTTTGGTGCTTGAATAAGGGATGAATGTTGAACAGTAATTTCAAAGTTTCGGCGTTTCTAGAAAAAAATGGGTCAAAAAGAAGTAAGAAGAGCGTTGAAAACCTGGTTTTTCAAAGAAATGTTTGACAATTTATAGAGTGTTTTTTCTAGTCGCCTGATTTGCATGCAGATTTGAAATTAAGGCTTGCAATCCTGGGTTAGCGATAACAAGACCGCACTTGTCGCTTTACCCTTGCCGATATATTTTGTATGTAGGCGACATAGGGGGCTGAGGGTTATTAAATTAGGGAAAATTGAAATTAGAGAAACAACGAGCTATAGTTGCGTCTTTGGCGTAATGTTGGAGTTATCTTTTGCCCTAGCGGGTCTAGAGGCTGGAGCAATTAAAATATTATTATGGAGTTAGGCGGCGCTATCAACTTTGTCGGGTGAGCAAACTTCGACTTTGTTGTTATTAGTTGTTCGATAATTGGATTAGTTTTCGCTTGGCAAGCATCTTGGCTGGAAGTGGCCGAAACCCATCGATACATCCAACAGATGCTGGTTTAGGGGCGTACGCAACATGAGCTTGACACATATTAAAATGAAACCGACCATTGCTGCCTTAGAGTTCATGTTCGAACGGTAATTGACACGGCAATTATAATTCATAACCGGATTTTAATGACTTCATAAGCCTTGCTCCCGGGTTCAAGCCATAATGAAAACTTAACTTAATATCTGTAATAAATTCTACAGTTTGACCTAGTAAGGGGGTAATAGATAAGCCCAAAGTTTACCTTGCATTGTTAACCACCGACGGTTTCTCCGAATGTAATTTATTCCGGTTTGGTATCTAACCGCTTAATTGCAAATGCGCCAGTACTCTGCCAAGGTTTTCTAGCCATTTTTCGGTATAGAAAACCCCAGATCAGTCAGTTAAGGAAAATTTTGAAAATTAATTTTTTGAGGCTTACTATTCGGTCAAATACAGCAAAAAAGAAAAATCGCAAACATTTGACAATTCTCTCTGCAATTTGGCCTGTTAATTATCCAAGTCCAATCATATTTCATTCTCTACCTTTCTCTTGTACATGTCACATTTAATTGCGGATAAAGCGCTCAAATAAACGACGCTACTCATAGCCAAACAAGATATTTCAAATAATAAGGATAATTATTTCGAGATGAGAAATAAGGCTTTTGCTTCCACGGGTTTTGCAATTTTCGCCTTCCCTTGTCTTTCTGTCATTCGGCGCTTTACGATTGCGAAGGGATAACGGTTAATCCCGTTTCGTGCACTGTTTTTACCTTTCGAATGAAATCCGATAAAATCGATGATCAAGCAAAGTGGTCGTGGTACAATGCGCTAGAGGTTCCAAGGTAATTGGGGGGCGCAGATAAAAACGTGCAAAAAACTAATGAGATCCTCGTATTATCGTAAAGCAAAGGGGGGCCACGAAACTGGTGATATACGCTAACAAAATTTATTTAAGGATTACATTTAGTCGCTACTTGGTACAATTGTTGTGAGTAATTGCCGCAATAAAGGCAGAACATTTCCTTTTCCTGTTTGGTTTGTTCCTTTTAGCAATTTATCTACTCCCTTGTGGTTCTCCTTTTGTTCGAGTTTGAGCTGCCTTCACGTCATTCGAAAGCGCCCGGTTGCAGTTTGAGGTCTCGCTTAACGTTTTGGAGTTGGTCCCGATTTCTTTTGTGTGGAGATTATGGTGAACGGTGATGGGAACTTCCCAGAGAAAAATTGCTCGCGTTTAGTGCCGGATGCCCATTTGTCATGCCTTGCTAGATAGAAAACAATTCACTATACATCTACACAGTGATTCAAAATTGGGGCAAGATAGAGTGAATAGAACGGAAGAATTCGTAAATGCTGTATGAAATATGAAAAAAAAAAGCAGTAAAAGCCCCCAAAGTGAAATGTATTAATTATTATTATGTTGTAGCCGCGAGCTGGTTAAACAAGCTCTAATGACAGTCAACAGGAAAATAATTTCGAACAAACACTATCAAACGGTAAATATGGGCAGAAAAAAAATAAATTATGCAATTAATGTTGACATATTAAGCTTTGGCGCTGACAAATAGCTGCAAACCAATATAAATTGTTGTGACTAAATGTATACAGCGACGAGGCCAATGATAAAATCAGCTCCGGCTCGCCATTAGGTCCGATAAATTTGTTCTATTTGGAAAATGTCCATGTTTCTTTTTTTTGTTGGTCGCAGGGGTGCATATAAATAATGTCGTTTCGCTTAGTATCGGGAACGTGGCGAATGCCAATTTTTTATCGGGTTCAGTAATATTTATTTATTATGGGAGCGCGATTTGTAATGCTCGACTTTGCCATGCCATGATATAGCGCAGTGGGTCGTTTTTATCGAATCCCACAATATTTTTATAAAGGTAAAATAATCCCCTAATATCGACTGGCGACAGTTTTAGTGCAACTGATTGACAAATTCGGGCCTCTTTCAGCTGCTTTCCAGTCCTAATCCGAAATATAAATCATCAGAAAAACGTCGATAACAACACTCGACAGCCCTTGAATATAAATCACAATAATTTCCGAAATGAATTCCATTTTCATCCGTTGGGCAAATTTGTTTTCGGGGTAGTCCAGACTTTCGGTTGCTAATTTATTCCGGGCACTTTTCGACTATCCAGCACGCAACACTTCGCAAATTTTCTTGCACCTTTCTGCCGGCTAGAAAATCCCATTTGTCACGATATTTATAAATAGCTATGCGATAGCGAAAGCCAAAGGTGTTAATTGATCGTTGATGAAGTTCAAAGGAAAGATTGATTGTGATCAAAAGCCAGTTGATTTTCAACTGTTCAATTTGCTAGACATTGTAATTAGGAGCATTTGTTGCTGTAAACTCGAATGGGGTAAAGAGGGCGGGTGGACGAAAACTCGGAAAAAAGACACGTCAATTTTATTTGTAAGGGGGACACTTCTTGTTTCAATTCCTTAGGAAGGGGTTGATGTCACACTTAGAATCTTAAATGGGAATGGAGGTCAAGTGGCACATAGTTTTGAAGGGCCTTCAATTCTCTTTTCAGTGGCATGATCCTCTCCAGCGTCTTCCTCGCTACGCCCATGGGTTTCAAACTTTATTTGAAAATTATTATTTCTAAATAACATTTCGATGGTACTACGAGTTGAAAAACGACTGTATAGCTGTTTGATGATGATGAACTGAACTAAAAGACCCATGTGAACCTACCACAAAGCCCATAATCTTAAACAGTTTGGGACCTAGCAAAATGAATGATTTCCAATTCAAGTTTCACTATAACATATGTTGCCTGAATGTAAACTCCCAATGAGATGGCACCCATAGAAATGGGAACAAATTAGCTAAATAACTTAAAGCTAATATGTGAATCCGTTTAGGTGCGACTTAAGCCGTACGAAGACACGTAGCAAAACTGTTGTCTAGCTGAAACAGATTATTTTCAGTCTGAAATAGATGAACAGTTATCTGGCAAGTGCAGCTCGTCGCATGAAAGCGCATAATTCAGGATTTCCACAGATGGTTAAGAAATATCTAATTTTAGGCTTATTTTGAAGAGATCGCAGACAAAAGGCAACTGATTCCAAGGGAGACAGGAAGGCCGGCATTAAGCAACTTTAATTTGCGACGCACCTACACTAATTACCCTCACTGTATTCTAACTACTTTAATATTCCGCCCATATAGCTCGTATACATAAAGTATAAACAAGGGTAGAAACTAGTCCCAATTCTGCTGGCACGGCCCCCGGAATATGAATCGCCCTTTGATGATGTAATTAATTTGGTTTAATATCAAAATACGTTGTAGGAATCTGCGGAAGTAATTTGCAATCAGTTTACAATATCCGCTTTACCGATGGACTCGGAGAGAGACTGTTGTTAGCCGACTTTTAAACTCAATTCAGCCAACAAATTATTGCACTTACACTTAGGAATCTGTGAAGAACAACAAGAAAATTCCTCTAGATCGGCAATAACTGTTTGCCCCGTTAACACGATGTTAATTAAGTGAACTGAATTAAACAGAAGAGCATTGAACGAAAGCTGAGGTGGATAATTATCACTAGTTTAAAACAATTCGAAATATACGTGCAAGCTTTAAATGTTTCAGTAAATTAGACCCAATTTGGGAACAATGAAGATATTTAGCTGAAGTAAACGAATTCCAAAAATAAATTGTCGGTTTTTGAACGGAGCCGTTCTTCTATTGTGGCCCTGACGAGATAATTTGTTTTCGGTTGTTGAGGTTTTTGTACTTTGATTAGTGCCAACGAGGCCGAATTACGTCGCGCCGATGGAATGCGGTTCGGGGGCTGTTTATCTCATGGGCAATTTGCGATTTTTCACACAACAAATCGCTAAACGCTCCAAACATTGCAGGGAATATAAAAATTTCCATATAATAGTCATCTGGCAATATTCTCGTATGTATATTCAAATGCCAGGAAACTTTAGAGCCCTATATTATGCATATAAATACCATTTTTAGTATTTTTGGTTCGAAGCGATCCGAATCTAAATGCGACATAAAACTGCAATATTGCAATGGGGAAACAAAACGATCGAAACGGCTCAGTTTGGAAGCGAGAAAAAAACATGGAACAGTGAATGACATTACGTTTGCGTCGTATAAAAATCGACGATACAACTTTTGATTGATTGATTGATTGACTGACTGATTGGCGACATTCCTAGAATCCTACATTGCCAAGCCGCAATATGACTGCCCCTTATTCATTCAAAAGCGACTGTAAAGTTGTAAAGTTTTAAATTGCAGTTTAAACCTCAGTTAAGGCACTGAAGAGTTACAAAGCTATCCATATCGAATTTGGCACTTTATACTGGAAACTAATATAATTATTATATAATTTAAAGAATAAATGTAACAAGAAAACTGCAAATTACTACGAAGAAATTCTTTAAATCCCGACCAACAATACTTTAATCCATTCACTGTTTAATGATGGGAAATGATGTACAAATAATTTCGGCTTTCGAAACTGACGTTTCGCAAGCACAAGTGGCTTGCACCTTCAGAGGTGGTTTGCTGTTTGCACCCGAAGCAAACACAAACCGGTAGATTTTCATATTATTTGAAAATTCTTAGGAAAGAATTCTTAGAAATTTCTTTCAATCCCTAGTTGAAATGCACTTGCCCTCGCAAATAAACTACAAGATATAAATAAATAAGATGATAAATCAGCCGGGAATCTCATATTTGCGAAAAATTCATCCATTATCGCGTTTCGGGGTCCAGTAAAGTTTTTTATTGCATCATATTTTTCTTATAGCCAGCAATGCCGCAATGCCGCCGTTTTCCAGCTAGCGGGTTGATCATCTGGCTTGGTGCCAGGATGTCACGATTCTATCGGCTACAGAAATAAGCACTTTCAGGGATCAAATTTATTATCCTACAGAATATTCGCAGCTGCCCCTGTTTAATGATATTGTCTTCACAGCTTCGTAACTATTTCTAGTTACTCTTCAAATTATTAGCAAAGCATTTACTTGTGTCTTCTTGAATGTGGGTTTTTGCGAAAAAGGCCTAAGATCGCGTCGTCTACTCTCCATTTTAAATTGCATTTTGCAATATCATAAATAATGTAAATATCCCATTGGCGTTCCAATTAAGATGTTATTTTTATTTAATTAAAAAAGGAACGCAACCTCAGCGAAACCCGCTGAAACTGTGCGGAGGAGAAACATTTTTTTGGGGACCCAAAGGTTTATACTAATGCGGCTCTCTCTCTATCCCCCTACTATACATTTTAATTAACTAATGCCCCCCCCTAAGTTAATGGAACTAAATTCTGCATCTCCTAACAACAAAATCTCAAAATTTACATAGAAAGCGGAATACAGTGCAGGTTTATTACTTTGCAGAACGAACTCGCACAAAGATATTCTGACAAGTTAAGTTCGCGGCATTTTGGAAAAGGGACATCTAATTAAAATCGTACAAGGAACAATGTTTTGGGGCTAAATTGCGCTGATTTATGCTTTATGAGAGCTTGACTTTTCCTATCCAGTGGCGGATTTGTTCATTTGCAAGAAAATCACTATCAGTACCTACCATCAAAGGGATGTCACACATTCTTTAATGTTGTGAGAATTTTTTAGTGTCTTCCCAGTTTTGTATAGCCCTGTATTTGAATAAATGGATAAATATCTAAAAGATGCTCCTCCCCTCGAGCCTAACCACAAGGAAAATTGAGGCATATGTTAATGTTGCGGTATCTTGTTGAATAAAAAGTCAATGGAGATTCTCTGGCCCCAATTCCGAAATTATTCGTTTCAGTTGGGACCCATTTTGCCTATATTAAAGCCCCCCAATGCGCCTTGTTTGATCAAATGAGAAAAAAAGCCGAAAATAGGCCAAAACCGCGCCATAATGGATTCGAAATTTCCCAACTCTGGCCACTAAAATCCGATAGTTTGATTCCCAAGCAGATCTACGTCCAAAATGCTCATTGAAGTGTAAATAAGTCGATCCAAATACCATGCAATATGCTCAATTTTGCGTTTCTCGTCCGACGAGTCCCAGTAGGTATTTCTCGCATCTTTCAGTCCTCCCTATTATTCCATTTTCTACTCGGATTTTCAATATTACTCCCCAAAGGCCTTTTGTAGCAGGTACCATAAATATTGATACACTTTTTCTAGTATTATTCACTGGGAAAATGTACGAGAAAGCCTTTAGTCGCTCCCCTTTGGAAGACTCCGCATAAGGATGCTTCATGAAAAAGTTAGCACTCGGTACGGTTGAAAATCAGCATTTTTATTGAATAATATCCCTGAACGGGACATAAAGTGTGCATTGTATTTGGTTTTTAATATAACAACCACACTGATTTGGCATTGAGATCAGGACTTGTCACACTCATGAAGAAAGAGTGAAATGTTTATAGACGATATTTCGGGCAGGTCAGTATCATATTAATTCTCATTTGCAATAAAAATTGACGTTGATTTAAAAAAAGCTGGGCCGAAAATAAACCCTTCAGCTTTGAATCCCAACACTAAATCGCTTGATGCAAATCGGAAATCAGGTCAACGGCAACGATAAATATTATCTATACAGAATAGGGCGGTTATTTGTGCTTTTTCAGTCAGTCCCCCATAAATCCTTTTCCAGTTCATATCCAAATCCCATAATTCGCAACGAATATTGCAGCAAACGCAGTGAATTTTTGCGTTTTAATATCAGGCACGTAGTGTTTAAAATTGGATGTGTATTTTAGCTCCTTTCCATAATTCGCTCAACTCAAAATTTATGCCGTTGCTAAAGCGCGCATAAAACAGGACTAAAGCGGACCTATAAACAGTTTAATGAATTCCGGCAAGTGCATATCCCCCCGAAAACATACATCAGTCCAGAAAAATAAAATATGTAATTAGTGTCAACGCCATTTAACTATGTGCAAACGAATATCATACGCTCCTAAATTAAACTTTAGAGTGATTTATATTGATGTGTGCTCCCGATTGGGGCTGAATAAGCCATTATTTTCATTTAACAGCACGTATTTCGCTGCGTTTTCAACATTTACCATTTACTTCTTTCAACAACCACAAGATTTGGATTAGAATTGAGCGGGCTAAAGTCATATCCATGGAATACAAGACTCCCAATACAGAGCGCCATCCATTAGTATTATAGTGCCATTAGCCACTAACCATATATTCAATTAAGGTTGACGTTACGGATGTTCCCGTAAATAATAGATATCTATTATTTCCAATTTGCAATATCATAGTTAGGAAATTCTGGCAAACGTGGCAGCCAAGACGAATTAAACATTAACTTCAATTAATGTCTGATTTCAGGCACGAGCCGATCAATAATCCACCATCTATTATTATATTTTCATAACACAGTCTATACTTGCATAATGGATCAGCTATTCCATGTTAGGAGGGTGTACAATAACTAAGTGAACAGGAGCCATCACAAACGGGACACCGGATTTGTGTTCGAAAGCAAATATGCATTTTCCAATCGGAGGTTGGAGGGGAAATGGAAATTTGACCAAGCCTCAGAGCATTAAAAACCGAAAAAAACCACCCCAATTTCGCGGCCACAAAATCAGAACAACACAATTTCCAATTCAATTTGCTCAACCAAAACCCCTGATTAGGTTCAAGAAAATTATCATTATTAATTACCGTTCTCTAAATTAAATTAGAACGGGAAGTTTAAAGTTGCACAAACTTTTTTAATCTTCTTAATTTAAAATTCTCGTTGAATAATCATTAGTGTAAAATGTTAACGAATGAATTCCAAAGTTGCCAAGAAAATCTACTGAATTTCTTTTCAATTAGGCAACAGAGAAAAACGTTAATTAAAATACTGAGGGAATTGCAATCAATATGTTGACTTAAATCAAACAGACCTGGTTGTCTCCCACTAAGCAACCCGCTTTTGCCACAATTTCCGCGCTTCAGCTTTCACGGTATGGACAACCTGTGAGCTTTTTGATAGATTTGGAAGTAGAAATCATGCATAAAGGTTGGGTTGATGGAATGACCGCATTTTGTTGAAAGCTATGCCATCCTGCAATTATCTTCTTATCTGAAAAACGTGAACAGTTGCTGCTTTGCATTCATTCCATCTGTTTGAAATGGCCGCTGCACTATAATTTACCACTACTGTATGGAAGTCGATAAGATCTTCGGTAATATTTATGTTCCGCATACACCTATGCGGTTGTTTATTATTCCCAATTACTGTGACGTCCAATTAAAGTCGCATTATACGTGAAAATTGTGCTACACCCACTCATGTTCATTCAGCAGGCTCATGCAAGTCCTTTTCCTGTTGAATTCGGCTTTTAATTAACTTCCTAACATTCTCATGGCTGCTAATAATACTTTTGTTCATACTAATATGTTGGAGAATTCTAATAAATGGCACTTAATAAAACCTGAGTTTCGGATAGTAATTGTACGTAGGCTCCTAATTAGAAATGTACGTTAAATCAGCTTTGGAAAACTTTTGCAGAAAACCCGATCTGCTTTGAAGCGAATCGGGCATTTTCAGCGGCAAAGTTTTGTTGTTGTTTTTTTCCTTTATTTCTGCAACTCAGAGATTAAAAAGAGGAAGCAAAAACGCATTTCAAGAAGATTTAAATTCGCCGGAACGCTTAAGCGGCTAAAATGATACAAAATACTCGTCGGGCTAATGGGGTGGCTTTTTACGACTAACGATACACGAGACGTGCGAAAGCCCAGAAAAGGCACAATGGCGAAAAAATCAGCTCGTTGCCTAATTAGGTCCTCATGGAATTTCGGTTATAATTCGCCCAAAAAAAAAAATGTCTGGCAATAATTCTTCTAGCAAAACCCTACTAATTAATTTTAATGACTTGCTCCAACTTAGAGGGTATTTTCGGTTTGCACGCCAGTTATATCATTTTGGAAATTAAATTAAAAACAAAAAATTCAAGCAGAAGTGGGTGAAGCAAATCAGCTAGATTAACTTGTCCGAATACTTTCGCGAAGCTTCATGAGCAAAAACCTTCTTTCACCACATTAACCAGGTACAAAGGCGTAGGGCGGCATCATCTATTATTAACAAAGCGCATCCGCGTACTTTATGCAAGAGGAAAACCGAAAAAAAAATCTGCAACAGAACATTGTGGCCTGCTGAGAAACAAAACGAATTACGGTACGTTGAAATTATTCATGGTTAGTAGCCGGTTTCCATCAAGCAGGACATGTCGCGCTTTAAACACCCTTTCATAAGGGCATTACTAATTCACTGGCAATTTGCTAGCTGGCTCATTACTAGTCATTACTTTGCCGGACGGCGTCATTTTACACCCTTGCCCCGATCTTCTATATAGAATTTAACTTGAATACGTCGTCGAATCACAATTTCCTCGAGTCTTTGCGCTTTGCTTGCATTATTAAGCGTCCACCAGTCAATGGTGCTATAATGCAACCCTTGGCCGTTAATGGAACACTTTCAATATGTATCAACAGATCTTTTAAAGGGGTATTAAGATATTTCGCAAGGAAATTCATCAAGCATGTATAAAGGAGCCCGGTTGGCTTTTGTTCAGAGCCGCCTAACAATATCCCCTAAACATCTGTAACCATAAAGCAGCAGCTCCATTGTTTTTTGGGTCATTGGCCGGAACTAAGCCCCTATATCGTGTTCCCAAATAAAAGCGGATCGTCCCTAAGATCGTGCGTTTTATCCCTTCAAGTGAGGGTGATTTTACTGCAAACCCGCCAAATTTGCCTGCAACTGAATGCGAAAAACGCACACAAAAATTACTATTTTCTTGAGCGGTCTGCTAATTACAAGATAATTAGGAATTTGTAACGCCTTGTTGAATCGAGTATCTACTTTAAGCGCCAGTTAATTCCACTTCATAGCCGCCTTAGCAATTGCGATAGTTGATTAGACACTACACATGGTCAAAGTGGTTGATCTGGCAACAAGCCTAGTTAATATACTTTTTAATTTCCCTTAACAGAGGCTGATAAAACAAACTTCAAAGATCAATCTCTAAGGCCCGGTTATCTTTACTGAAAACCCAGAGGTGTTGAACAGGGACGCGGATCCAACGTTTGTCAATCGAGTCCGATGGGAAGTCATTGACATAACGTTGGCGACCTCCAATCTGATCCCAAAGGTAAAAAACTGGAAAGTGTCAGGAAACATATCGCAATTGAGTCGGTCCAGCAAGACATCACACCTAAAAAGGGGATTCCGAGGAAAACTGATTGGTCCCAATACAGGGACCACCTTAGCCAGTCCATGGGTTTCTCTAAAGGTGACATAACCTCCAGAGAGAAGCTGGAACTCGAGGTAAGAAGGCTAAACGAAGGCATAACATCAGCCTTCCAGAAATCGTGTGAACCTCTACGGTCCCGTGGTGGAATAAGTCCCTTCAGCGCCTGAAAGGGGAAGCTAGAAGGGCTTTTGACCGAGCCGCCAAGGGAAATCACGACGAAAATTGGGACCTTAAGAAGGAAAGGAGAAGATCTAAATGGTCAAGCTGGCAGAAATTCAGCGGCGAGGTCGAGTCACTGTCGGATCCGGCCCGGCTTGCGAAGATCCTCAAACAGGTAAATCGCAAAACGGTACAGGGACGCTTAAGAAGGAAGATGGAACCTGGACGAGAACGAAAAAGGAGACCGTACAACTTCTCCTAGCGAAACACTTCCCAGGCGAGGGCGGCGCCGGGGGCTCGGAGGTCAAGGTCTGTTCCAACGAATGAGACTGGAGCACGGCCACAAGTTAATTCCCCTGCCTGGGGGGCGACCGGCGGGAGATCGAGGTGCGGCGGGGTTGTCCACCAGGCAGCTGCCTTTTCCCCCGCCTGTGGTCTCTGGTTGTGGACGAGCTCCTGGGGCGGTTAGACCCGGAGGGCTTCTACGCGCAAGCCTATGCGGACGACGACCTAGTCCTCGTAAAGGGAAGTTTCTGACGGAATTATATGAAATCCTCGAGGTTGCCACAGATAGGGAAGTTACAGAAGGACTAGAGGGAGTGATCGAGTGACGACCGTTGGTCGTTTACTAAGAGGCGCCTCCTTGGGGCCTCCACATTCTCCCGCATCGAATTGTCTTCCTTGGAGTGGAGACGGATCCTTGCCTTTGTCAGGGTGACGGATCAGGAGTGGTAAGGTGGGGATGGATGGAGGGGGAATGGCGAAAAGGGCCTTGAAAGCCTACTCGACGGACCCATCGGGTCCCCCCACAGTACTACTACCACTACTACTAGGCCCGGTTAATTGATGAATCGTTAACGAGTTGCAAATGCAAAAGTTAAAACCTTTCTTGAAATTTCCCACCAAAAAAAAAACCCGGATTATTCAGTTAAACTGTTACAAACAAACCCTTGTTCCGTTCGCTCTAACGAGCTAGCAACTGTTTTTCTTTGATGATCATTTAAAAAATTAACATACCTTAATTCATTTCCTTCGTATCTAAGCCGAAATTAATTAAATTGCCAAATTTTTCGCCTGGCTGTTATTTGCGTTAATTAGTACGCTCTTTAGTATTTTCCATTTCATTTTCAGCGGGGCAGCAGCCAACGCTCGAACTTTCAATGCAATTGAAAAAAGCTTCTTTGCTGAATAATTTGTTAACGTTTCAAATATTAACTTATTCATGATTAAGATTTTGTCTTGAGAAATAGTATTAATTCATTTATGAAAGTTGTTTGCCAAGCATTTTCATATAGTTTGTTGTTGTACCTTTAAATCACATATCAGCGAACGCCGAATATCGTTAGCTACCAAAATCAGTCAGCGCTGAGCATAAATCACTGTGCGCTGTGGTCGAAATCAGCACAGTCCTAGTAATAGCCTATAAATTAACGAGCGTATGCCAGCTAGACATAGAGTATAATCTGGCTCTAATGACCCCGAAAGCAGTTTGGAAAGTTCCAAATTTCCATCCACATTTAAATGGCCATTTTGTAATAATTATAAAATGGCGTTAATTAACAAATGCCATTTGTGCAAAAGCAACCATTGTTAATTGACACAGTGTAAAATGTTAGTGGTTTGTTTTTATCGGAAACTAATTTCATGAAAACTGCAATAAAAAAATGAATCTCCCAAATTGATTTCTCTAAAATTCAATTCCTACCAAATTACCAAGGTAAAGAGAGCCGAAAACAAGATTTACGAGCAGACTTTTGTTTGATAAATCGCTAGACTTTTGTCCTGATTACTGGCGACTGGTCCACAAAAGACTTCGGGAAAATAAGATATTGGAAACGGTTCGTCGGAAAACTGGCCGTATTTATCAATGAAAAATCCTCGACCGAGCCAAATGAAGCTGAATCTATGTTGAAAAATCGACTTTTTACCAGGAAGGATGTAGAGATTCAGCCTGGACAAAGCAAAAGCCGTTTAAATAATTTATCTTCTAAATGACGACGTCCATTGAATTCCATATAAAAAAATTAGTTATTAGTGTCCTGTAATATTCCCTTTGAATATCGAATATTAAACTCAGTTTGAATAGTAAAAATACTTTAGCTGCCAAAAGAAGTTTAACAGAACAGAAGAGAACAAAAGTAACAGTGAAGCAGGAGGCTAAGCTGCACCTGGCTTTCGGTCGCCTGAAATAATCTTTTATTTTAAGGGGGAGAAACAGGTGCATTGCATAACATAAGAGACCAGAATGCATGGCGGCGTTGTAGAAAATTGCACCAGTTTTCGATATTCCTTTCATAATCGATGACCCACTGACCCCTAAAACTATGTTCGGACACTCTGGATTTGTAGGAAAAACTAGTCGCAATCTAATCCGAACGGTAACGAAATTATGCCCCACAACGTAAAATTGATTTGGACTCCTTTTCGCAACTGCCCGCAGGGAAATAACATGATGTCCTGCAAAGCAGCCAAGTAAATCCTGTTCGGACCTGCAATAATTGACCAGCCGCACACCACACAACAATTGCCCCTTAAGAAATCCTTAATCTATCTTGATTGATCATTCACTTATTGAATGCGTTTCAAGGAAGCAAACTTTCTGGAAGCAAAGTTTTGTTTCTGTAGTCATGGGAAGTAGATTGCAGTTCGACCAATAATGATTTCCGAGTGCAATTGGCCGCTTTTGGTTCCATATTTTGGTCGGCCGGCGACTTTCCCGATTTGAACAATTTTACGACGGCAACACGGTTTGTTTCACGACTCATAGCCAAAAACGTAAGAACAATTTCGCATGGGAAACAAACGTAGCTTGTAGAGAATTTAACAGGCTACAAAATAAGCTAAACGCCAACAACGCACGATGACAACAACCCCATTGACCTTTAAATTTACAAAATTTTGTGTCACCCTGTATTTTTGTTTCAAATTCAACGTCAAGGGTGTAAGAGCAAAAAACAGACGGCTAATTGAAGTTAGAAACAAAAGTCTGAAGATAGACATAACATCGAAAAGTAAGGAATAAAATAAAATTCAAACACGCATTCAATAAGTTCGGATTGCTGACAAGTCTAGACATTCGCTTTGCTGTTTTTTTTTAAGTTCCCATAGATCATTAATTACGGCAAATGATCCGCGTAATCGAAGTTCTCGGTGATGGCCGACTCGTTTATGATTGTTTGTCGCTGATTTGAATTTAAACGAACACACGCAGCGTTGTTTAGTTTCAGCTTAGTCAAATAGCGGTGATCTCGTGCATAAAGTGAAACAGGGCTAAAAAGGGCATTTCAGGAACAGTCAGCTGCAGTGCGTGTTCTAATCACATTACGCAAACAGCGGCCTCCATGCCACACATTTCTCTGATTGGACACTGTTTTTGATTTCGGCCATACGATATTCGAAATTTTACTACGAATTTAATTCGAATTATTGCACTGTTTCTGAACTCGGACTGTATTAACCGGAGCTCGGACATTCATGAACATCCGACTTTTGTAATCAGGTTTTTCTACCGGACGTTTCGCTTCCATCTCCAGCAAACATGGGATTTTAAAACGTATGTTTTCAAGCGTCATTTTTTTATTCTCAAATACTGCAAGATTCATCAAAAGAGATAGACTTTCGAGGCCATTCCTTGAAACAAGTGGGTTTTTTGGGTTTTTAGGCCGTCGTTCGGTAGAATTTCTTCTTGACGTTTCGCAAGCACGTGTGGCTTGCATCTTCAGAAGTGGTTTGCTTGAACGCTTACACTGTTCTGATTTTCGCATCAGAACAGTGTAAGCGTTCAAGCAAACCACTTCTGAAGATGCAAGCCACACGTGCTTGCGAAACGTCAAGAAGAAATTCTACCGAACGACGGCCTAAAAACCCGAAAAACCCACTTGTTACTACAAGATTCGTTTAGAGCCTTGAAAAGTCGACATATATCTTGGGTCAAACGGAAGACATTTTTATTTTTTACGTGCTGATTGTTTGTCAATAAAGATTTTCAAAATTCAGAAACTTTCAATCGTCGCAAACCACAAACTATTAAAAGAAGAGAAACAAGCAGACGGGAAAGCTAAAAGGGCACCATTAGGGCAAGTAAAATGCAAGATTTGCAATGCCATTTACTTTTCCGCTTGATACGGTTCTAAAATGGTTGAATGTCACGATAGGCAGAGCGTGCCCCAAATGACTATGTCATATATATTGTACGCTTATAACCTGCATTATAAAATATGGAGGCTTGCCGAGCCACTTAAAGTAAATGGATAAATAAAAATTGCATAAAAATGCGACGGTTGTAACGTTGGAAAGATGGGGCGCATTGAATGTCTCGGTAAAATATTGAACTTGGGGGGAAAGTTTCAAATAAATACAATTTCACCATGTCGACGTTGCATCAAATTATCTAAACCCTTTCAGAAAAAACTCTTATTAAAACTTAGTCTTATGTCGTCTACCTAAAGCCTTATACTCTTCTTTAAAAAATCTATCTAGTTTCCTTATGCATGAGAGTAGTAGTAGTAGTAGTACAGTGGGGGACCCAATGGGTCCGGCCAGTAGGCCTTAAAGGCCCTTATCGCCATTCCCCTTCCATCCATCCCCACCTCACCACTCCTGATCTTCTCCACTCTGACAAAGGGAAGGATCCGCCTCCACTTCAAGGAAGACAATTCGATGCGGGAGAGTGTGGAGGTCCCAAGGAGGCGCCTCCTTGTAGACGACCAACGATGGCAGACTCCTATTAGCTGGTATGATGTTTCCTCCGCCATTCCACATTGTGGACATACGCAGCCATCACCAATTCCTAGTAGGTTTAAGTGTCTGTTCAAACCACAGGGGCCTCCTTGACATCAACCATTTTGCCTTGGCGTTACTTGGGGCTCCAATCATCTCTTTGGATTTTTTCCACATCTCTGTGGTGGCTCTAAGAGCCCAGTCATCTAGAGAGCTTTCTGCCTGTCGGTTACTCAACCCTCTGTGAGGTACGGCAGTTATTACGGGGCTATTACCAATTCCTAGTGGGTGTAGGTGTCTGTTCAGACCACAGTGGCCTGCCATGAACCCAACCAGAGTTTTCAGGGCCCAGCGACTCCTTGCCATCAACCATTTGGATGTTACATTGGCGTTACTTGGGGTTCCAATCAACTCTTTGCCTTGTCTACACCCTTCCGCCTTTCTCCACATCTCTGTGGTGCCTCTAAGAACCCAGTCATTTAGAGCGGTTGCTACCTGTCGGTTACTTAACCCTATGTGAGGTTCGGCAGTTATTGGGCTCTCAGAAGATCCGAGCCTTGCCAATGCATAGGCCCGAGCGTTTCCCGCGAACACTATGTGCGCCGGAATCCACGCCAGGTTTACTTGTTTCTCACAGACTTGACTATCGGAGTAGATCTCGATCACTCCCTCTAGCCCTTCTGTAACTTACCTATCTGTGGCAACCTCGAGGATTGCATATAATTCCGCCTGAAACACAGCCGTCCAGCTTCCCAGCAAAAAGGACGCTCCCCTGTTGGTGTCTTGCCGGTACACGCCTGCCCCACACCATCCTGTATTGGTCGCCCGTGAGCCGTCGGTCCACCAACATTTTTGTATGTCCCTGACTTGGGTGGTTGGTATGCCATGTAGGGGTGCATTCTATGCAATGTAGCGCCGCAGCGACCTCCCTGCGTATCCACAGGGTTAGCTCAGGGAGGCCCAGGATGATGTTTAATGCTATCGGTCATCGCTAGGCAGGCCAGTCTTTGCAGAGCCGCCAGTTTCTGGGATATGCACGCCTTCTACACCGCTGGCCACCAGATCCGGAACCATACCAGATCCTCGGTCGTATAACGGCAGTGTACAACCACTTTATAACGTATGGATTTAGGCCCCAGTTTGCCACATGCATGAGAAACAGATGAAAGGAAAATTTAAGTAATCTTCAAAGTTCGAAACAAGAAATACGGAACCTGGAATGACTAAATAGAGTAATTGGACTTTTATCTACATTTAAATTCGCTGCAAGTCTCCAGCTCCCTAATATCAACTGGGCCCCAATTGCAGCACGATATAAAGGGGGCTTTTTATAATGGTAATCTAATTATCATGGGATTGATCCTAGTTAATGCGTAATATCATGGATAGCAATCAAACGGAATTGTTCTAAGTGCATTAAAGGAGAGGGGTGCCGGTTTATGGCCCCGTCACATCCATAATAAACTTTAAAGTCGTCCAATTTCAACTTTATGTCTTGGATTAAGTCTACGACTTGATGTTGAGCAGGCCCGGCGTGTTGAGCATTAAACGATGGAAAGTTTGGGATTTTTCAATTAGAACAAATTGAACTTGATGTACAAAGATTAATTGGGAAGTTTTCGTAAATTCGTTTGGATAAAAGTCGACTGAATACAATGAAGATGATAAAAGAAAAGAACAAATAAAAGTTAATTAGTTAATCAAATTGATTGGAAAGAAGCGTGTGAATCAGCCAAAAACACAACTGCGATTATTCCGGCAGATAACTTCAAGTGCGGTTGCACGAGTCGCAGTTTCTTATCACTTCGACATCATTTCCTTTTCAGTCAACGACTTCAATTCGAACTTTACCAATCTAATTCGAGCTGACTCCATGAAATTTCTCAAAATGCGAGTTTAGAGCGGCCTGAACAAACCAGTAGCGAGAATTAATCGGAAATTTTCAAATATCAGAGGGAGTTCGAACGGGGAAACCGAAATTCGAAACACCACGTTTTAAAACGTAAGGGAAATTCGTACCCCCAACTTCCAACATCAGGAAATTTTGACCCAATTAACCTGCAATAAACTTGTAATGGGAAAGCGGCTGCCTTCTTTCGATGTTTCCCCATAATACAACAGTTGAGGTAATTAGAATGCCTGAAAAATCACATTGCCCTCAAAAGATGGAAAGTTTTAAGAGTATTGAAAAGAATCGTTTTTCGTTAGCTAAGACATCTTTCGAGCAAAAATTGGATAGAGTCATTGAACAAGATCAAATTTAATTTTGTTTTTTTTTCAAACCCCCGCTTAATGGGCTGGAATCAACAAGCCGTGACTTTGCATTTCGACCTCATTTAATGCGTATTCATCGCTCCAGTTAAGGCAGAAAAATGTGGGCGCATTGTACGAAAGAGTTAACTGATAGGGCGTTCACATTAATCGCTTTACATCGAGCAGTAGGTATTGATCTATTTATTTTCTTGCCCGAAATGACGTGTGGGTGCTTTAGAAAATAGTGACATTGCAAAAATCAACTAGCGCCCATTGTTCTGTCTACTTTATGCCGTCGGAAACTTGAGAAATCACTGCAACTGACATAAATTAAAAATCAGTTTTCAACCCAAAAGTAGTAAAAATTAGCGTGACCACGCAGCACTAATTAAATTTCAAACCCATTTAATTTGCAACGGTTCCAATTAACAAAATTAATATTTAAACAATTCCGAATTGATTTCTTTTTATAGACACACCCGTTGTTGAATAACCGGCTTACATTGTTAATTTTATCGGTAATAAATTGAAAGATCTGTTGACTGTTGGCAAATTGATGCAACTGAATATTAAATATGAAATGTTGCAGGAATATTAAAATGGGGTGCAATGGAAGATCTTAAATAGAATAAAATGAAAATGGCTGTGCGCAATATAAATCCATTCATTCATTCCTGCCTACCGAATACCGGAACAGGAGTTGCGGTCAGCAATCAATCTCTTCCAGAACGAGCCATTCAAATTTAAGATAGTTTCAGCTGTCCTACATCTACATTTTGCTGAAGCCATAAATATTTCAGGCTTCTACATGCCCTTTACCAGACCACAAGCGATTTGCCTTTGTTTTGTACCTTACGAGGTCTCAGAGAGTCTTCATTGATTGGTAATCCTCACGTGATTTTGCAAATTCCGTACCCGAATTGATTCTCTGTTTCCCACTTAAAGCAATAAGATTCCACTTCAGACTTGTGACTTTGTCCGCCTAATGACGATTAAATGTGAAAAGTCCCAACTTTGAGCTTCACGCCTAATCAAGTTGTGTCTTTCTTAAAATCCTATTAGCAGTAAAGTCGAGAACCTCGAACAAGATCCTTTAGAAACCACTAAAAAATAAAAGGCCTTCATAATAGGATCCATAGCTATTACTTAATACTTTTAGCGCTCTGGAAATCGCCCTGCATAAAAGTTGGAAATTCTTTCGAAGTGCAATCTGTAGAGCTCGAATATAGGATAATGACTTTCTCGAAACAATTTTCGAAAGCCGTTCAATTATGGCGCAAAACTTTATCAAGAATGTGGCACCCCATTGTCTATTTTAGACCGAGAGGTTTAATCAAATATTTAAATGGGGTTTAATCACAGTCGGACTGATGGCCTGATCAATGCATGCGGGAATTTTAAATTAATTATTTAATTCTTTTAGCTTTTGGAAGGGCGTTGTGTTGTTCGGTTTTTGCATTATAGCCACTTAATTATTAACGGCTGCTATTAGATGAGGCGACAGATTTTCCATGTAAAACTCTCCCATGTCCGTTTACATATTGCACTAACCGGAAAGGTCATTATTGTGCCTTTTGTACCAGGTGACGTAAAATATGCTTTTACATTCATTGAAATGTTATTAGCAGACCGGATAATTGTTTCCTGACGCAGCAATACGAATTTCCATTTGAATCGTGTCGCAATAAAATCAGAATAAAGGAGATTTTATATTTTCTTTCACTGGTTAAGCGAGGGAAAAATCTGGCAGACTTATCAGACGTTTTCTTTATTTCCCAAAATAAATTGGAATATTTTTTATAAAAAAATCCAGATCAATTGGGCTGAAACGGTCAAAATTGACTACAGTGGTACCTCGACATACCAGTTTAGTTCATTCCATAACCTTGCACGGATGTCAAGTTCTTCCGGAAGCGCTTAATTTTCATCACTAGTCGTCACGCTTTGCTAATTTTTTACCTGCATATCGTTTAAAAAAACTGTCCAACGAGGTTTGAGCAACTCCGATGCACGACCAGTTGCAACTTTTTCGGGGTGATTTTTATCCACGAACTCTACAATTTTCTCCCACATTCCCAACATCTCCTTTATGTCTCTTGTAGAGATAACCTCCTCCATCTCTGGCTCCTCTTCAAAACTGATTTTTTGATGAACCACCGTATGCTGCTGCGAATTTAGATCGTGTAACTCCTCGGTTGTCAGCTCCTTAGAGTGTTCCTCGACGAGCTCGTTCACATCTCACTCACCTACCTTCAGACCCATGGATTTTCCCAGAGAAACAATCTCCTCTACCACTGACACTTCGGGTTCCAATCTTTCGAAGGCCCTTTCAGCTACAGCCTCAGGCCACAGCTTCTTCCATGCAGAGGTTAAGGTCCTCGTTTTAACACCCAGCCAGCCCTAATCAATAATTCTTAGACACATCACGATGTTAAAGTGGTCCCTCCAGAACTCTCGCATGGTAAGGTTTGGGTTCTCCGCCACCTCAAAGCAGCGCCGAAAAATGTGCTTGGTGTACAACTTCTTAAAATTAGAAATCACCTGCTGATCTATGGGCTGCAGGATAGGAGTGGTGTTGGGTGGTAGGTGGTGGGTGAGCAGGGGCATTGTCGAGGACGAGAAGGGCTTGCACGGGTTGGTTGTTTTCCAGTAGATAGTTTTTAACAGAACGGCCAAACATCAGGTTTATCCACTCCACAAAGAATTTCCTGGTGACTCACGCCTTCGGATTTGCGCTCCACATAACTTGCAGTTTTTCTTTTAAAATCTTATGGGACTTAAGGCTCTGGGCTTTTCCTAATGGTATACTACCAGAGGTTTGATTTTGCAGTCGCCACTCACATTGGCGCAAAGTGTTAGAGTTAATCTTCATGGGTTTGTGACCTGGCATCGTCTTCTCCTCTGTCGTTATGTAAGTCCTACTCGGCATCCTTTTCCAGAAAAGCCCTGTCTCGTCACAGTTGAAAACTGGCTGGGGGATGTATCCTTTGGCTTCTATCAGTTCGGAAAACGTTTTGATGTAAACCTCAGCTGCCTTCACATCCGAACTTGCTGCCTCACCATGCCTGACGACGGAGTGAATGCCGGTCCTTTCCCTAAAGTTGTCAAACCAGCCCCGACTGGCTTTAAACGCGCCTTCCGCTTCCTCGTTTGTGGAAGTGTGTGGGATCTGCTTCAGCAAATCACCGTAAATCGCTCGTGCCTTCTCACATATGATGCTTTGTGTTAAGGTTCCTCCTTGAAGCTGTTTCTTGGCCACCCACACCATCAATGGTTTCTCCATCTTTTAATGGAGAGAGCTCCGAAGCTTAGAAGTTATTTTAACGCCCTTAACTGGCGTTATACTCTTTATCAACTCCTTCTGTTTAAGCACAGTACAGTCGAGGTACCACTGTATTGCAAAAGGAAAACCCAACAAACATCCAAGAGTTATCCTCTCACTTCATAACTGCTCACAAAGACAAAGAACGTGTCAGACTGTGGAAAAATTCGTTCCAGACAGATACAGAAAAACATCCGCGCCTGGATGCAAATAAGGATATTGTAGTAAGCCGTTGATTCACGACCCGGATCTATAAGATCTCCGTTATAAATCAAACAAATATCCCCCGTAGAGACCCACGTATTTTCTTGCGTTCCATCCTTAGTCATGCGACCCATCAACTATTGACAGCTAGATGTGGATTTATGAGATTGGTAAAGAGAAATATACGTACTATTATTTACCGCGGAACCAAAACTAATACTCCAGACGGGGAAAGGCATGCAAA
Organism: Dendroctonus valens; assembly: GCA_024550625.1. NCBI lineage: Eukaryota > Metazoa > Arthropoda > Insecta > Coleoptera > Curculionidae > Dendroctonus > Dendroctonus valens. The sequence continues at coordinate 819,686 of JAJTJO010000055.1, read as the reverse complement.
CCACACTTGAAAACAAGGCAAATGGTAATGATAATAAATTTCACAAAAAAGCACATTTAGACCATCTCTCAAGTACAAAAGCGCAGGAATTGGAAAATCCCAAAGACGGAAAACCGTCAGCTGGACCGCTTCGCATCTCTGCTTCTTAAGAAAGTAGGTCTATTATTAATTCATTAAGTTTTCAAGAGGCTTCGAACGAATGCTGTCTAAAATAGCTCGTCTCAATAATAAATCTTCTTGCATTAAACCCCAAACAGCTTTCCTTCTTACAGCGCATAATAGATTCTTGTTTCCGAGGAAAACAAGGTACTGCGTTGACAGTTCAAAGTAAATTAATCGTGTCGTGTTGCGTTGCTTAATTTCGTTCAAAAAACACAAACAAGGCCAATTAAAATCATAGAAGACCGAACATAAAAACCCGAATTAGTTCAAAACGAAATCTGAACTGTTAAAGGTAAATTACGACTGCAGATTACGCCTCGAAACGCATAATCCAGAGCCGTGATGAGCCATGCACATTGCATTTTGCAAGGAAAATAAAGATTTTCCAACTCGTATAACCGAACTAAACGTTAACGAGATGTTCCATTAACCGTTTGTTGCACGCGGATTTAAAATAGTGTGCCATTTGAACAGTTTAGTTTCACATTTTTGAGGAATTTTAGATCCTCTTTGAGTGCAAGAAGTGGAAATGTGGAGCTTTAAAAACACTAATACTGAAACAAGCACTGCATAGTTCACTTGCGAGTTAAAGGGATAATGCTTATAGGCTCAGTCCTTGCTACTTGAGACTGAAGCAGAAGACAAATAGGTATGGCTTCTTATTATTCAATAATTCTTACAAGCGATAAGACAGGATGCAGTTTTATCGTCAAGCAAAAGTGGTATTGTTATGCAAAAAAGCGCAACTGTGACCATTCCGATCGTATCAAGCCGTTGGTAATTTAAGACCAAAAATACTTTCCTTCTCCTTATCGGTAAGCATATTTCCTTTGGGGGTCAGCTTGATATTTATGGCCTGCGGTGTACATTGCAGGTTTTTTTCCTGCACTCGCATTCATAGGCCGGAACAATGTGTTTGGCATATTGTTAGTGCACTTCGGTCGCTGTTTAATAAATCGAGTGCATCGGATGCATACGAAGGCAGAACGAATTGCTGACGGAAGCGATTGTTTCTACTGATGGACGTATTGGAATGTGCAGCTGATGATTCAAATCAAGCTGTCGATTGCAACTTTGCAACGAAATTCGATAGTTCATAACACAGAAATGATAAAAATTACATTGGAAGCTGGCCGGCAAGAATAAAAGCTTTGGGTAGTGACAAGACCTCGACCGGAGAAACAAAAACCAGAACTTATCTCGATTATCAGCCGGTTATAAACGGAAATTTTGAAAAATGTGATATTTCATCCACTCGCTGCTATTTTTTACCCCAAACTTCACAGATGTTATTTTCACTGTGGTGTGAACCGTTCCATTGATTGAGTGATTTTTTATTTCAGAAAATCACATAGATGCCCTTAAGGTCAACAGTCGCTAGTGCTTGTCGATGTTCGGCGGCCTAATCCAGGACTCAGGAAAAGGAATTAACCATTGGGCCCAGGGTGCATGACCCTTCGCTTGATTTACGACTGGATATGTACTTCTCGATTACAAGATCCCGTGAATTATTGTTTTCCGCGGCGAAGAGAACTGGATACTTGGACAATGGAAGAAAATGAACGGCCCTGGATTAGAATTTCCCAAGCGGGGTTGCGACAGCTACAATCCACAATGGAAAAAGCCAATGGAACTGGCTAGAGCTAGAACCAGATAAGTAAAAAAGTATATTTTTGTTGGTGTTTCATTCCAGCCTGATCCATAACAATCCATCCCGCTATTAGAGGCCCATTAGAATCATTAAAATTTGCTGTAGCCTTTCAGACCGCTGCCATTATAGTAATTAAATTAGTTGCTCTCCAGCATTTCGCTTTATGTCAGTCAATGACTGGAATATGGCGGCTGCTGGATTAATACCGATTTTTTGCCACGTTTATTTACTTAATTAATTAAGGCAGAGCGAAAAATGCGTTTAGAGGAAGTGGGAGTTCAGCCAGTTAGATTAATTGACTTTTTAATCCGGCCTCGATAAATAAGCACGGAAATGCTGCCAATTCTTTGGCATGATGCTCATTTTCTTTAATCGATCATTAATATGAGTCAATCAGTCGGCAATGGGTGGAATACTCCTTTATGTGGAATATGGGCGCGTTTCGAGCTTTTTCACAATTTAAAATTTTAATCAAAAAGTATCCACTGTAGCACTAAGATTGATTACTTGCATTAGCGGGTGTTCTATTTTAAAAGGCTTTCAGCTGAAACTACATACTTTCAACTGGTGCATTACTTAACAGAGCAGATTGCCATTAGTCCTATTTCCCAAAAAAATGCTTTAAACATTAGTTTCTAATTGTTCTCTCTCAACTGCTGCAACTCAATTAGTGACTTAAAAACAGAAATCAATCGTTAAAATGGCCACTTTATCCACTAGTCGAAATATCAATAAAACATGAGTTAACAATTCTTCGTTGAATCGGTTACTTAGTTGTTATCACCGGGTACTAAGTTGTTTCCAATTCGAGCGTTAAGATCTCCAACTATTATCACCTCATCTTGTCTTGGGATGTTATCTAGTACTGCCTGCATGTTCTGTTAGAATTGACCTATTTCGTTCTTCGTTCTTTCGTCTAGTTACAATTTCCGACGCCCTTAAGGCGTTCTTATGGAAAAAAAATAAAAATTCGTTCTTCGGGGAGCCAGTACCTGGAGCATATGGTCCAGTTTTGTAGGTGGTCTGATGGTCAGGTCCTGCAGTATTCTATCGGAAATATATTTTGTTTCATGGATACTGTTTTGGAGCCTCTCATGTATGAGTAGACCGACCCCGGAGGATTTTCTAGTGTTTTTTGAATTAGGCGAATTATTGTGCTCGAAGTGCTTGAAGCCCAAAAATCAACTTGCATCAACGCTGCAGTTAATTCAGTAAAATGGAGTTTTCCTGTTTAAAGCGAGCAAATCCTGTGCACTCAACTGCGATGTTCGTTCGGTATTACTTAACAACGTTTTAATCGCAGGTAGTCTTAAATAATTCAGCATATTTAATCAGTAAATCTTTCAAGGTGGGATTTAAAGAGAAGAGATTATGCGGGCTGCACATCCAGACGGTGTATTATTTTGATTTATTTCGCAGCAGCGCGAAGAGCGATTTGTTGTCGCATTATGCGGGTTGTATACGAGGTTTACTTAATCCTTTTCAGTTAAATCCGGGTACGTTGATGTCTAATGTCTGTCTGTTGGTGCATCCGACAAAGCGATTGGGATAAAAGCGAAAACACGCATCAGCCTAAGCTAAATCCTGATGTGGAATTCTTGAAAAGGGCCCATAAATAAAGCAAAAACTCTATTTTGAAAAAAACATAAATAAGCACCGTTTTCATTTTCAAGTTCCAGATATAGAATGGACGATACGAAATGCAAATGGGATTTTGCCATGCAGATTAGCGGTAAAAATAGCACGAGCGGTAAAAAATGTTTTTAAAACCGCATTCATTCTGATCCTCCAACTTGATTAGATACTTGTGAGGGCGGGAATAACCAACTATGCAATAATGATTGTCTTAATAATGCGTAGTATGTGGAAATGGGGTCGGTATAGTATGCAGCAAGTAGTGTGGACGTAATTACTTTCAATGCAGATAAAACGGGCCTATAAATACAGAAATGTTATTTACCACAGAAGGAAGGGTTGGCACGAACACTAAGCATCTCTATAAATAAACTTGCAAAAGATGTTGATTTATTGCTTGATTTTTTAAGGCATTTGGTCAAGTGGACGCTTTACACGATAACACGCCGGGTGCGAAATAGAGAAATAGGAATCAACACACAGGTGTTCACTAAAAGCCAGCTAAAAGTCACTAATTCCAAGCATTGTGCCATGCTTAATCCCCATATCGGTTAGAAGACTTAACCAGTCAGTGTATGCATGACCCTTCTGGTGATTTACCGTCGGATATGTGCTGCTCGATTAGAAAATCCCGTGAATTATTCCCTTTTACGACAAAAGATACCACTGTTAATGAAAGGCGATGAATGTGTTCTGTTTCGGCCCAGATAAGTCATTCGAATTCGCAATCTGAACAAGACACACCGCTATCGAGCGAAATCATTTCTATCTCTCCTATAACTGTTGTAATATGTGCATGAAAAGATCAATGACAGGTTTCCATTGCACTGCGAGTGACGGGCATTTCAGTAAATTCAAATAGTTTGTGGAAATTTCCAAGCCCCCAAACAACCAGTTCGGTTGGTTTAATGCATAGAATCTAAATCTGGATATATTGCTATTAGATGTGTGTTAATATGACCTAGAGCAGCATTGGCTGCATAAATTCAAGACGAGTATCTATATTACGGTACAAGAGACGAAAATCGATGTTCCAACACTTTCTTTGCTTGAAGTTGACGCCCGAGGCTAAGTCGAGGGCGTCATGCACGTCGTCTCGCGTACCGTATACTAGTTTTCTTGATCCTCGGTGGAAACTAGCAGGGAAAAGTATAAGGTTTGGAAAAAACGGCTTTCATAATGTTGTCAAAACAGTCAGCTGACAGTCAGTGACAACCAATAAAGCTGTCAGCGTGCGTGGCGAAAGTTTACTTTACTTTCCACACGGGATGAAGAAAATCTTCTCCGGCGCGTTGATTTCGATGCCCGCCGTTGCTACTTACGGAGGCAGAAAGGTGCGTGAAAGCTATTGTAATGGGTAAAAGTGATGTTTTCCGCATCGAAAACAGTGGCAAAAGTACGTACTTTACACCAGGGGATCACGAATCACTGCTTGAGGTTGAGTCATGCAGACAGTTGCGGGGTTTCGACTTTCGTTTCGCGTACCGTATACTATTTTGCTTGATCCTCGGTGGAAAATTGCCGGGAAAAGTGATTACAAACGTGTTTTTTGCGCTCATTGAATAGTTTCGGACCTAAGAAGCTTTGCAGTGTACATATATAAAGTGTTTGGGTCGATAATAAGGAAGAAATCGTCGGTTAAAGATCGCAATGGCTCGAAAACCGCATAAAATTGCCCAAAAATGTGGATTATTTCGGATTTGAAGTTTCTAGCGTGTTTTTCAATGAGTTCGTCACATTCCTCGCTTCTTTCTGATGAAAATGATGTATAATTCGAAGCGTTTTGAGACATTTGATATTTTTTCAAAAAAAATGACCTTTACTTACCCCTTACGAAATTTTCGGTCAAAATTCAAAATTTCACATGCGAGTTTTTTGAACTCAATGGATTGTTTTCGACCTAAGAAGCTCTGTAATATGCATATATAAAGTGTTGAGAGTTATAAGGAAGATATTGTCGGTTAAAGATCGCAATTGCTCGAAAACCGCATAAAATTACCCAAAAATGTGGATTATTTCGGATTTGAAGTTTCTAGCGTGTTTTTCAATGAGTTCGTCACATTCCTCGCTTCTTTCTGATGAAAATGATGTATAATTCGAAGCGTTTTGAGACATTTGATATTTTTTCAAAAAAAAAATGACCTTTACTTACCCCTTACGAAATTTTCGGTCAAAATTCAAAATTTCACATGCGAGTTTTTTGAACTCAATGGATTGTTTTCGACCTAAGAAGCTCTGTAATATGCATATATAAAGTGTTGAGAGTTATAAGGAAGATATTGTCGGTTAAAGATCGCAATTGCTCGAAAACCGCATAAAATTACCCAAAAATGTGGATTATTTCGGATTTGAAGTTTCTAGCGTGTTTTTCAATGAGTTCGTCACATTCCTCGCTTCTTTCTGATGAAAAAGATGTATAATTCGAGGCGCTTTGAGTCATTTGATATTTTTTCAAAAAAAATTACCTTATTTACCCCTTACGAAATTTTCGGTCAAAATTCAAAATTTCACATGCGAGTTTTTTGAACTCAATGGATTTTTTTCGACCTAAGAAGCTCTGTACTATGCATATATAAAGTGTTGAGAGTTATAGGGAAGATATTGTCGGTTAAAGTTCGCAATTGCTCGAAAACCGCATAAAATTGCCCAAAAATGTGGATTATTTCGGATTCGAAGCATTTGCAGTTCTCAAAATCTTTCTAACTGGATCTGCTTCGCATCCAAATTCTTATTCATGACAGTTACTCGTTTTAAGGGGATCGCAATGAACCAAATACTCAACTCGCAGTAGTTTTAAACCAACGCAAAGGCTACTAGAAATTGTTTTGCAGATTCAACAACAGGCAATATTTCAGATTTCAACCAGTCAGTGTGAGAATTAAAGAAGAGATAACCGAATTTACCGAAGCTAAATTTGAAATGGCCATCGGCAGCGCCTTAATGGAGTTTGCATTTTAAATAAAGCCGATTGTGTTAGATGAAAAGGGACTGTTGAACAAGTGGATGTGTCATTCCATTATCAATTTAACCGAGTTTTTTTCCCAGAAACGGATAATTGCGTTTCGCCATTAACAATCGCGCATCAAATCCTTGGCAATTAATTTAGAGCATTTGTTAGTGAACTCTGTACTAAATCAGGCGCAGTCAATTGCCAAATAATGTTTCGGTCGGTCATTGAACTTAGTAACTTGACGCCGACCGAATGCAGTATGCACACACACAGCCAGCTTTTAATATTTGTTTCAAGCAAATTTCTCTGTGATTCGGATTATTAAAAAGGGCAACTGAAACATCGAGAACAACAATGGAACACATACATTCCATTTCAAAAACAATCGAATCTCAATTTATATTTTAATTGAAAGCCAGCCAAAATACAGTGTGAGCCGAGAATTAAATATACATTGTTTAAGGCTGTGAATAATTTATATACAATGCTCGATTATGTGTTTCGTGGATGAATATTTATTTAGTCGTGAAGTGAAACCCAAACTAATTTCCAGTTACCCCCATTCAGAAACTTTAAACGCTTTGGTCGGGGATCGCACTTGGGCTTAAGATAACCAATGTCGTTTCGAGAAGTTTTAAGCACTTCCCCGTATAACATTAAGCTTGGAACGATTAAAATGCAGTTAAATAAAGCTAGAGCCCTCTCGTTCGTCAGGAACAATGAATCGACGCGACAGGAGAAGACCAAAGACGCTTTGCTTGTCTGGGAAGTTACATATTAATGACTCACATTGTCTGTGATGTCGATGCATTTCAAATCATTTCGGCCTATTGTAGTTATGCAAGTAGAGAATTGATCATTACAATCACCATCTGGTAGATCAGTCGCCTCATGCCGCATCCACACCTAACAAGACGGGGCGCGACGAAACCGCGACAAGAATGCAACGCTATTGCCTCGATCCTTGTTTCCAGTAAATACCTGCGAATATGACATTTGCCACGATTTTTTTGGACCAGCCGCCAAAAAACCGACCGTGGATGGATTCCGACAGACTTCCGCGTTTCGCTACGTCTGAACGCGGCATAACAGTTCAAAACTTGATGAAGACAAAAATGGTTCAGAATCACACAAGACCTGAAATCTGAATATATGACAATTCTCAATGCGACTTAATTTATTAATTTTCAATGACAACTTAGCACCCTGTTGAGTAATCAGCACATTTTCTATTCCTATTAATAACCGATGTGCGGACACCGAAATAGGAGCACCCTGTATATTTTTGTAGCTTTTCTTCTTCGCCTTCATTCTTGATGTTAGGCGAATCGCCTGCTCAATTATCGCCTGTTCACTTGCGTGAGGCTGTCGCTCCATCGCTTCCTGGGGCGCCCAATGTCTCTTCGTCCCAATGGGGACTTGTCGCGAGCGAGTCTCACAAGTAGTGGTGGTCCAGCCTGCTTATGTGCTCATTCCATTCCTTCTTCCTGTTTGCTACCCATTCATTGATGTGCTTAACATTACAGGCTGTTGCGATATTCTCGCTTCTCTCTCTATCCAGCAGTGTCTATCCGATGAATCTACGGAGTATTTTCATCTCAGCTGTCTCTAGTAGTCTTTTGGTTTTCGCTGTTTCTGGCCTGGTTTCTGCGGTATATGTCATCACCGGCCTCACGACGGTTTTGTAGTTCCTCGGTTTAGTGTCCGTTCCCATACTCTTATCGCACCATATTATATTCCAGCAGCCAGCTATTCTAATTGCTTTTGTTGTTTGATCTCTCACCTCTGCCTCAAGCCAAGGTAGTTAAATTTAATTTTCTGCTCGATTACTTTACCATCAAGTTCCAGTTTGCATCGTAGAGGGGTTTTTGATGTTGATGATATTTCAATATTTAGAGATTTGGCTGTCAGGTTGAATAAGTGTAATAACCTTTGTAAGGTTGTCATCTTCACTTTCTGCAATGAGAGCGGCATCGTCAGCATAACACACTATGTTGATTTCTGCATCCCCCATTTTGTATCCCTTTAGCCTCGAACACTTTGAACAATTTCTTCCATTATTAAATTGAAAAGGGTAGGACTCATGGAGTCTCCCTGGCGAATACCGCTACCCGCTGGTATTGGTTCTGTGAGGTCTCCTTCTGTTTGTGCTCGTATTTTATTGTTCTCTATGGATTTAATGAGATTGTGTGGGATTTGCCTGTTATAAAGGAGATGCAGGACGTCTTTCAGCTGGACACGGTCGTCAACTCTTTCTGTGCCAGTCAGCCAATTGTGGCGCCTCTCTTATTTTATGTTCTCTATAGTGTTTGGGCATCAGCAACGAATCAGGACTCTTCCTCCGGTTGCGCCCCATGCCCAAATGTTAAAGGGTGGAGGTAAAATGAACAGCTCCATCTGCACATGTTTAATCTTTGGTTGGAATGGCTGGTAAAATGAACATTGAGCCGCATGTGAGATTTAAACTGGCAACGATCCTGCCGTAAACATCTGGGAAAAAGTAATTCGAACTAATGCGACACACACACATGCCGGACAAAATCGACTGAAATACGGCAAACGTTCAGTCCGGAGCTACAATTAGTCAAATAGCACTTCTGCGTTATTGCCACGCTCGAAAAAGCTCTAATGGATAAATTCGCGCGAACTCTGCGTGAAATTGCCGTTCTTTCGACTCCCGAATTTGTCATCCTCTTAAAGTGTCGTTTGGAATAACTGATTCCATCTATTTTAACACCCTAAAATACGCTTACCGGAAAAATGACCGTACTTTGGACTAAGCCGAGACGAATTTTTAGTTAATTGAATTAATGGCTCGGGGTTCATGCAACCAAAACCTCCACGATCATGTCGTAAAGACCAACAATTCGATTACACTGCCATTTTATTAGTTTATAGCGGATCATCTGTTCTCCCTTCATTTTTGTAATGGCGTAATTTCTCAACAAAAAAAAACACTTTGCCAGCAACTTGAACGAAAAATCAACATCTAAGCTGATTACCAGTGAGAACTTTAAATGGATTTGAGATAGATTTGTAAAACTGCATGCATAAAACATTGTTTAAATGAAAAATCCCATTCTTTAGCACGCCACTTGCACAACGTTAAACACTGTGATATGAGATTTACAATGTTAAGCGTTGATGGAGATTGAACAATTCCGCAAAGCCATACACTATGGCAGAAAAGAACGGTTTATTTTCCGACAAGAGCTCCGGGCAAATCCGTTTATGTGAATATTTCCACTAATTATTTTTCTTGTTGCGTTACGTTGATGAGATGTAAACAAACTGCAATTATGTTTGGGTTCAAATGCCCTATTTGCGCTCATTCCTAAAATAGAGCCTCCAAAGAAAATAAACAAACGCAAACGGAATAATTGTTCGTGGCTGCCACGATTATGTTTTATGTAGCATGTCATAATATTTGAAGCCGCCAAGTTTGTATTCGTAGGAACGTGCTTTGCTCTTTAGGCAAGCAACTATATTTAACGTATGGTGGTGCACACTTTCAGTAAATCGCTTGAGCCAAAAAATGTGAGCAGTTCACAGCAAAGTGCACTGACTAAATGTGCACATGGGCCACCTTACGAAATCCACCCTGACAGAATTTCCGATGACAAAAAATTGAAATTTATGAACGTTGTGGGATCTTGCAGATAAAATCCGCAATTCCGTTAAACCATGACGGATTCCTGATAAAAATATACAATTTTTCAGCAGTCGAAAATATCAGCACGCCCGATCATTATTCATCTTGGTTGGTGCAGTTTTTTCGCAACGTTCAATGTACTCATTTAGCCAGCGCGATAAAAACGGAGGCTGCTTTGCAATGTGATAAATGGATGCAATCATTACGCTGAGATAGACGGCAACTTTTTTGATTTATGATCCCTGAGCTGAACGCACGTAAATGTTTCGATATATTTTATAGAATCAATTCGAACCGTGATAATAGATAAACAGAATAGAACCAGATCAGACAAAAGCTCAGTCGCTCGCTTAAGATGGATGATGATGTCTGTTCTTACAGCGCAATGAGGTCATTCATATTAAGCCAACATAGATAGGCAACCTTAATCACGACAAACGTGAATTTATGCTACGTTTCTGCGATCCGATCATCACATTCAAATGTTTTGAAAAATTGGGCTAATTATGCAATCGCCTAGTCGAACGCTACTGAAAACCACCATATAAGCGGTTTTTGGATCAGTTCAAGAACAACTTGCCACTTAGTTCTAATTATGGGCTTTAATTAAAATGCAATTTATAAAGGCGAGAACCATTCTATCAAGCACTCATTAAGATAATGATGGAAGCTGACGCTGATAGATTTTTAAGTTTCAAAAAAAAAATTATTGAATACTTAATTAGGCAATTAATGTGGTGATTCACATTCATTTGCCAAAAGGGCTTTAATGGCAAACTTAATTGTTCGTAAAGTTTGCATAATTCAATTCAAATTCATTTTGCTAGTTTAGAGTAGATTTAAGCTTCAACAAAGTGTTTTACTCCAAAAAACCTGATGTAAGCCTTTCGGGGTCATTCCTTGAAACTGGTGAGTTTTTCGTGTTTTTAGGATGTCGTAAAATAGAATTTCTTCCTGACGTTTCGCAAGTACGAGTGGCTTGCATCTTCAGAGGTGGTTTGCCTGAGGGCTTACACTGTACTGATGCGGTTCCTCGGGTGCAGTCCGTATTTATGCACCGGTGGTGATGACTGTGTCATCGGCGTCGACCCATTCTATTTATTGTTATGCTGCGGTGTAGTGGATTCCTCTTCTTGTCCTGTGCCGTTACCTTTACTTGCCGTTTTTGCGTTCGTGAGTGCCGGAAACCATATACGTGTGTATTTCGATGGCTTCTCGTATTAGTCGGGGGCGATAGCCTGTTGCTGCGGCTAGGACTTCAGTTTCTGCAAATTTGATGCTGTCCACTCCCTCGCTGAGGAGTTACGCACAGAATTGGGAAGATCCTAGGGAAACATAACATAAAAACAATCTACAAGCCCACGACAAAGATCCAGAAATGTCTAAGATCGGTTAAGGACAGAAGACCTCCCTAGCCACTGCAGGTATCTACAGAATTCCATGCCCCTGTGGAAGCGCCTACATAGGAACCACCAAGAGATCGGTTAAGGCGAGAATCGAAGAACATCGACAAAATTGCAGATTGGGACATGAGGAAAAGTCGGCAGTGGCGGAACAGGCTCTCAGCGAGGGCGTGCACAGCATCAATTTTGCAGAAACTCAAGTCCTAGCCACAACAACAGGCTATCGCCCCCGACTTATCAATCCATTACCAAATCGGTATCATCACGATCCGCTTGCAATAACATAAACAGGGTCAACAGACTAGTTCCTTGTTATGGTTTAGGGTGCAACTTCACTTCACTCACCCCTGTTTTTCTTAATTTTAATTTGTGTGTTTGATTTGAGGACTTTTTTGTGTTATGTTTTATGTTGTTTTTTATTTTTTATTTACCATTGTTGATTGTTCTTAGATGTGCTATATTTTGTGGTATGTTGTTTTACACGCTTTGTCCATAAAATTTGTAAATTTTCCTGTGGCAATAAAGCATATTTTGATTTGATTTGATTTGATTTGATTTGATTTGATTTGATTTGACTAATACGAGAAGCCATCGAAATGCACAGGCACAGCGACAATTTTAACCGAAAAGAAGATACAATGGCGCTAAACCAGATATGGTTTCCGGCACTCACCAACGCAAAAACAGCAGGAAAAGGTAACGGCACAGGACAAGACTCTTCTTGTCCTGTGCCGTTAGTGTGTAGTGGATTCCTCTGCATCCACTACACCGGAGCATAACAACAAACAACAGAATGCGTCGACGCCGATGATATAGTCCAGGTCATCACAACCGGTGCATAAATTCGGACTGCGCCCGAGGAATCGCAACAGAAACAAGTCATCAGATCCCAAATTCCCAAATTCACGAAAACCTAGAAATAGAATCCATAAAAGAACACATCACCAAAATCCACACAAAATTCAAAGACCGAGTCCTAAACCACTCAAACCCACTAATTTAAGAAACCTGCTCCCAAACTATCCCCAAACATCACTTCCAAACCCCCACAAGTCTTATGGCAGACCCACCTGGAACCACCCGCCCTAAAAAACAGCGTCCAATTACTTTTACTTTTTAACTAAAACTTTTTCGGCAAAACAAAAATTTAACTCTTCAAAATTTAAAGCTCCCAGCCTTCTAAATAAACCAAAACCACCCCCTTCTCTAACTAGATAAAACCCTTCCCCCAATTTTTTTCCTCAAACAAACCACTAACACCCAAAACCCCCACCCTTACGTCAACCAGACTCTTTCATTGCCGGCGCGAGAGACTAAAGGCGTTAACTGCCCAAGTCTACTAAATTCCACACACGACGGAACCGCATCACTACAGTGTATGCCCTCAAGCAAACCACCTCTGAAGATGCAAGCCACTCGTGCTTGCGAAACGTCAGGAAGAAATTCTATTTTACGACGGCCTAAAAAACCGAAAAACTCTGCAGTTTCGACCAATTAATTGTTTAAAGCGAGTATACATTTAGCGGCCGAAATTCCAGTAAAAAAACAAATTGCTGCATTGATAAATAATGAAACGCACACATGGGACACATGGAAAAAGCATCTGCCACAAAACAGTGCAATTTGAAAATTGAAAACGAAAATCGCAATGGGAATTAAGGTTTTTCAACTACTGGTGATAAAGACATAAATAACAGCGGGGTCTCATGAGTGAAACAAATTATTGACGGCCCGAATGTATGAAAAAGTGATGGTTTGCAAATTGATTCTGCTATTTGTTTCCACATTTTTTAACTTACCCCCATTTGCTTTCGTTGTCGACTGAATGAAATTGGCAAGACTCACCTGAAAACAAAAAAAATATTCATTAACTCTATTGGAAACTCTTTTTTTCATTTATGATAAAATATTCTTGTTTTAACAGGCGTCCAAATCGATTTTGGTACGTCACTGCGCTTAATCCGGAACCGTCCGAACTAAAAGGTTTTTCTGCAATTTTCCTAGAGAGAAATCCGATCAGCAGGAGTCCGGTTAATCGCCTCTGCAAAAACCATTTGCCGCAGAAAAGTGTAACAGTCAGTGTGTTAGAGAGTTACCATCAAATGGCCGTAATTTGATGCCATCGGAAGCACTAGATATTTTGTGTGAATTTGCAGAAAACAAAAACCCTGACTTGAGTCTCCATTAGGATTTTAACTGTAATTGAAGGGGGCACAATGGGTTTTTGGGTCGCCAACTCGAATGCTGCCAAGTTTCGTTCAAACGATGACAAATGTAATGTTAAAATCATGTTTTGTCCATACTATTTAGAGAAAAATATACTTCGATTCGTCTCAATACCGTTCGGCATTAGTTCAGTTTGCATACAACAGACCCCCATTATAAGACACCCGCAGGTACTGCTTGTAATCAAACAGGATCTTCAGAGTGGCACGATGAACTGCTGGCTAATTCTGAAGAAAATCTGCAGAAGTATATCGAAAGCCGGCATTATCGGGCTTTAGATCGATTCAACCGGAAACCTGGCATCGTCAAACTCATTATATGTAGCACATTGATAGCATGTTGTTTGTGTCTTCGGTTAGCGATTTATTAGAACGCAGCGGGAGTTTTTTAGCTGCCAGCACATCTGATGTTGAAAGCGTAAAAATCATGCGAGAGCAATGAACTTTGTTAATGTATTGTTAGTGAACGAACAAAAGAACCTCGCTGCTTAATAGTTTTTTTTGTAATTGGAGAATTCATCCAAATTCGACTACACTCAATGGCAAGAGGCTCAATATTCAGTTCCCATCCCATCTAACCCATTGGCGCATCGATTTAATATTCGAAAATTTCCTCACAACCTTCGCTCCATATTCCTCTTACCCTCTTGAAAGCGAAAAAATGTATAAACGCGCCTGGATATATAACGGTGGAAAATAAAGGTGAAAGTTGGAAAATTATGTAAATATAACCAAACCGTTTATCAAATTTCCCCCGGCTCTGTTTGAACTCCGTATAGCTTTGAACACGCCCCGGCTCTATACCCCATATTTATTTGTATTTATTTTGTACTATTTTGAGTAAACGTTCGTGGTTTGGGTTAGTTATCAATTAAATATTTACTCTGTGTGATTGTTGTCAATTTGGTTTAAATTACACAATCATTCGGGAAAACATTGAAACTTTTTCAAAGTGAGCTCTATATCTAGTAATTGGGATAAGCATATTTTGATGTTCGCAATTGGAATTTGGTTGATATTCACCTTTCAGAGTCAAGGAATGGCACGGTTACTTCATCCCCAGCGGGCAAACCTGAGGATAATTAATTGCCTTTAAAAACCCACCCAAAAATGAGTAGATTGCTGCAGTCCTGCCAGGAATCGTCGTCCATAAAACTGCAGCAAAGCTTTATTTAATGTTATTATTTTCCAGTTACATCTGCTTCCAAAATGCCGGATGGAAAATTCCATTCGTTCTTTCTTGCGCTGCCGGTCGACTTCGTTCATCAGAAATGTAATATGGGACACCATGTCATCTTGCACAGACATTTCGTTTTTATCACCCCTTTTTTTACTGTCACATTTCATTTTGGAACATTAAAATTTATTGCCGCCATGCATTTCACCGAGTACGCGTGTTTGGTTTATATTGCTTAAAGTGCTCCATCAAGGTTTTCATTTAATAAATCGCTTAATGTTCATTCAAAGTTACATTGTGGGTTGTGCAATGAAAGCGGACGAATTGTTTCCTTAAGAGTTTTCATTGTGCCTGTTCGCAAATTCACTTCTACATATGTATATACATACACAAGAAGTTTGCTTTTACAACCATCAACATGTTTGTCTATTTTTCCAAATCCAGTCACACATCAACAGAGCAAATTCAAGTTTACTTTCAACCATGTAGAAAAATAAGCAAAAGACCCCGAATCCAATAACGACCACTTCCAGACAACAAAACAGTATTTAGTGGTTGGTCCACCAATAAACACCAAAGAGACGTCACTTAAAAGTTCAAATAAATAACATATTACTAATGTAATATGTTATTTATTTGAACTTTTAGTCGTAAACGACAACGTGAATTTAACGTATACAATTATGAAAGTTGCATCCGTATTTTTGCTAAAATAAGCACATGTGCCTCTGGCATCGCACAAATTACGGTCAGGACCGAATTTGCCAAGAACAAATGTCCTTTTCGTCGCATCGCTTTTCTAAAAACTTGTGCTTTTGTCGAAATGATCTGCCTATGTGGTGGTTAATTGATTTATTTAGACGTTTCTTTCCCGTGAAATTTGTTTCTAAGTCTGAAATATTTGCATCTTATTTAACTTGCATATTTTTCTTCTGAAAAAAAGTGAAATATGACTATGAGACAGTATGATTGAAATTTCATCGAAATTGAGCAACTCTAATTAAAGAGCAGTCTATGACTTTAACGGCAATCCGGTCCTGTTTCATGCAGTAAATGGATTTGTCTTGCACACTAATTTGTTTGTTTTTTGCAGACAACCCGTTGTTTCAGTGACGGATGGCAAATTAACTGGAAGAGTGGCATTTTACTCATCAAAAAGGGCTTTATTAGAAGAGCTGAAAATGCATTCAGTTAACCGGAGCTTCCAGTTCAGTTGATGTAAAATAGCGTCCGTGAACGAAATTGTGCTCTAAATCGCATCTGGCTTTAGCAAGAGGAAAATTGCAGAGTCTTAGATTTCATGGTATCTATCCATTTTTCAGTTTTTGCAGTTTTTTCAGTTTTTACGATGCAGAGGCGACGATATCTTTCATATTATAGATGAAATCGCTTAAAATGCCACAAATAATATACCATTTTCATCGCAAAACTGCGCGCAATGCAACAAGCTTTTACAAAAATACATCAGATCCCAAATAATCGAAAAACCTTGACTAATTTTAAGCGGTTTTTAAACGGGCACAATCTTTAACCGACAATATCTTCCTTATAACTCTCAACACTTTATAATGCATATTACAGAGCTTCTTAGGTCGAAAACAATCAATTGAGCTCAAAAAACTCGCATGTGAAATTTTGAATTTTGACCGAAAATTTCGTAAGGGGTAACTAAGGTAATTTTTTTTGAAAAAATTTCAAATGTCTCAAAACGCTTCGAATTATACATCATTTTCATCAGAAAGAAGCGAGGAATGTGATGAACTCATTGAAAAACACGCTAGAAACTTCAAATCCGAAATAATCCACATTTTTTGGGTAATTTTATGCGGTTTTCGAGCAATTGCGATCTTTAACCGACAATATCTTCCTTGTAACTCTTAACACTTTATAATGCATATTACAGAGCTTCTTAGGTCGAAAACAATCCATTGAGCTCAAAAAACTCGCATGTGAAATTTTGAATTTTGACCGAAAATTTCGAAAGGGGTAACTAAGGTAATTTTTTTTGAAAAAATTCAAATGTCTCAAAACGCTTCGAATTATACATCATTTTCATCAGAAAGAAGCGAGGAATGTGATGAACTCATTGAAAAACACGCTAGAAACTTCAAATCCGAAATAATCCACATTTTTTGGGTAATTTTATGCGGTTTTCGAGCAATTGCGATCTTTAACCGACAATATCTTCCTTATAACTCTCAACACTTTATAATCCATATTACAGAGCTTCTTAGGTCGAAAACAATCCATTGAGCTCAAAAAACTCGCATGTGAAATTTTGAATTTTGACCGAAAATTTCGAAAGGGGTAACTAAGGTAATTTTTTTTGAAAAAAATTCAAATGTCTCAAAACGCTTCGAATTATACATCATTTTCATCAGAAAGAAGCGAGGAATGTGATGAACTCATTGAAAAACACGCTAGAAACTTCAAATCCGAAATAATCCACATTTTTTGGGTAATTTTATGCGGTTTTCGAGCAATTGCGGTCTTTAACCGAGAATATCTTCCTTGTAACTCTTAACACTTTATAATGCATATTACAGAGCTTCTTAGGTCGAAAACAATCCATTGAGCTCAAAAAACTCGCATGTGAAATTTTGAATTTTGACCGAAAATTTCGAAAGGGGTAACTAAGGTAATTTTTTTTGAAAAAATTCAAATGTCTCAAACGCTTCGAATTATACATCATTTGACGAACTCATTGAAAAACACGCTAGAAACTTCAAATCCGAAATAATCCACATTTTTTGGGTAATTTTATGCGGTTTTCGAGCAATTGCGATCTTTAACCGAGAATATCTTCCTTATAACTCTTAACACTTTATATATGCATATTACAGAGCTTCTTAGGTCGAAAACAATCCATTGAGCTCAAAAAACTCGCATGTGAAATTTTGAATTTTGACCGAAAATTCGTAAGGGTAAACTAAGGTAATTTTTTTTGAAAAAATTTCAAATGTCTCAAAACGCTTCGAATTATACATCATTTTCATCAGAAAGAAGCGAGGAATGTGACTGAACTCATTGAAAAACACGCTAGAAACTTCAAATCCGAAATAATCCACATTTTTTGGGTAGTTTTATGCGGTTTTCGAGCAACTTGCGATCCTTTAACCGACAATATCTTCCTTATAACTCTCAACACTTTATATATGCATATTACAGAGCTTCTTAGGTCGAAAACAATCCATTGAGCTCAAAAAAACTCGCATGTGAAATTTTGAATTTTGACCGAAAATTTCGTAAGGGGTAACTAAGGCAATTTTTTTTGAAAAAATTTCAAATGTCTCAAAACGCTTCGAATTATACATCATTTTCATCAGAAAGAAGCGAGGAATGTGACGAACTCATTGAAAAACACGCTAGAAACTTCAAATCCGAAATAATCCACATTTTTGGGTAATTTTATGCGGTTTTCGAGCAATTGCGATCTTTAACCGACAATATCTTCCTTATAACTCTCAACACTTTATATATGCATATTACAGAGCTTCTTAGGTCGAAAACAATCCATTGAGCTCAAAAAACTCGCATGTGAAATTTTGAATTTTGACCGAAAATTTCGTAAGGGGTAACTAAGGTAATTTTTTTTGAAAAAATATTCAAATGTCTCAAAACGCTTCGAATTATACATCATTTTCATCAGAAAGAAGCGAGGAATGTGATGAACTCATTGAAAAACACGCTAGAAACTTCAAATCCGAAATAATCCACATTTTTGGGTAATTTTATGCGGTTTTCGAGCAATTGCGATCTTTAACCGACAATATCTTCCTTATAACTCTCAACACTTTATATATGCATATTACAGAGCTTCTTAGGTCGAAAACAATCCATTGAGCTCAAAAAACTCGCATGTGAAATTTTGAATTTTGACCGAAAATTTCGTAAGGGGTAACTAAGGTAATTTTTTTTGAAAAAATATCAAATGTCTCAAAACGCTTCGAATTATACATCATTTTCATCAGAAAGAAGCGAGGAATGTGACGAACTCATTGAAAAACACGCTAGAAACTTCAAATCCGAAATAATCCACATTTTTTGGGTAATTTTATGCGGTTTTCGAGCAATTGCGATCTTTAACCGACAATATCTTCCTTATAACTCTCAACACTTTATAATGCATATTACAGAGCTTCTTAGGTCGAAAACAATCCATTGAGCTCAAAAAACTCGCATGTGAAATTTTGAATTTTGACCGAAAATTTCGTAAGGGGTAACTAAGGTAATTTTTTTTGAAAAAATATCAAATGTCTCAAAACGCTTCGAATTATACATCATTTTCATCAGAAAGAAGCGAGGAATGTGACGAACTCATTGAAAAACACGCTAGAAACTTCAAATCCGAAATAATCCACATTTTTGGGTAATTTTATGCGGTTTTCGAGCAATTGCGATCTTTAACCGACAATATCTTCCTTATAACTTTAACACTTTATAATGCATATTACAGAGCTTCTTAGGTCGAAAACAATCCATTGAGCTCAAAAAACTCGCATGTGAAATTTTGAATTTTGACCGAAAATTTCGTAAGGGGTAACTAAGGTAATTTTTTTTGAAAAAATTTCAAATGTCTCAAAACGCTTCGAATTATACATCATTTTCATCAGAAAGAAGCGAGGAATGTGATGAACTCATTGAAAAACACGCTAGAAACTTCAAATCCGAAATAATCCACATTTTTTGGGTAATTTTATGCGGTTTTCGAGCAATTGCGATCTTTAACCGAGAATATCTTCCTTGTAACTCTTAACACTTTATAATGCATATTACAGAGCTTCTTAGGTCGAAAACAATCCATTGAGCTCAAAAAACTCGCATGTGAAATTTTGAATTTTGACCGAAAATTTCGTAAGGGGTAACTAAGGTAATTTTTTTTGAAAAAAATTCAAATGTCTCAAAACGCTTCGAATTATACATCATTTTCATCAGAAAGAAGCGAGGAATGTGATGAACTCATTGAAAAACACGCTAGAAACTTCAAATCCGAAATAATCCACATTTTTTGGGTAATTTTATGCGGTTTTCGAGCAATTGCGATCTTTAACCGACAATATCTTCCTTATAACTCTCAACACTTTATATATGCATATTACAGAGCTTCTTAGGTCGAAAACAATCCATTGAGCTCAAAAAACTCGCATGTGAAATTTTGAATTTTGACCGAAAATTTCGTAAGGGGTAACTAAGGTAATTTTTTTTGAAAAAATATCAAATGTCTCAAAACGCTTCGAATTATACATCATTTTCATCAGAAAGAAGCGAGGAATGTGACGAACTCATTGAAAAACACGCTAGAAACTTCAAATCCGAAATAATCCACATTTTTGGGTAATTTTATGCGGTTTTCGAGCAATTGCGATCTTTAACCGACAATATCTTCCTTATAACTCTCAACACTTTATATATGCATATTACAGAGCTTCTTAGGTCGAAAACAATCCATTGAGCTCAAAAAAACTCGCATGTGAAATTTTGAATTTTGACCGAAAATTTCGTAAGGGGTAACTAAGGTAATTTTTTTTGAAAAAAATATCAAATGTCTCAAAACGCTTCGAATTATACATCATTTTCATCAGAAAGAAGCGAGGAATGTGACGAACTCATTGAAAAACACGCTAGAAACTTCAAATCCGAAATAATCCACATTTTTGGGTAATTTTATGCGGTTTTCGAGCAATTGCGATCTTTAACCGACAATATCTTCCTTATAACTCTCAACACTTTATATATGCATATTACAGAGCTTCTTAGGTCGAAAACAATCCATTGAGCTCAAAAAACTCGCATGTGAAATTTTGAATTTTGACCGAAAATTTCGTAAGGGGTAACTAAGGTAATTTTTTTTGAAAAAATATCAAATGTCTCAAAACGCTTCGAATTATACATCATTTTCATCAGAAAGAAGCGAGGAATGTGACGAACTCATTGAAAAACACGCTAGAAACTTCAAATCCGAAATAATCCACATTTTTGGGTAATTTTATGCGGTTTTCGAGCAATTGCGATCTTTAACCGACAATATCTTCCTTATAACACTCAACACTTTATATATGCATATTACAGAGCTTCTTAGGTCGAAAACAATCCATTGAGCTCAAAAAACTCGCATGTGAAATTTTGAATTTTGACCGAAAATTTCGTAAGGGGTAACTAAGGTAATTTTTTTTGAAAAAATATCAAATGTCTCAAAACGCTTCGAATTATACATCATTTTCATCAGAAAGAAGCGAGGAATGTGACGAACTCATTGAAAAACACGCTAGAAACTTCAAATCCGAAATAATCCACATTTTTGGGTAATTTTATGCGGTTTTCGAGCAATTGCGATCTTTAACCGACAATATCTTCCTTATAACTCTCAACACTTTATATATGCATATTACAGAGCTTCTTAGGTCGAAAACAATCCATTGAGCTCAAAAAACTCGCATGTGAAATTTTGAATTTTGACCGAAAATTTCGTAAGGGGTAACTAAGGTAATTTTTTTTGAAAAAATATCAAATGTCTCAAAACGCTTCGAATTATACATCATTTTCATCAGAAAGAAGCGAGGAATGTGACGAACTCATTGAAAAACACGCTAGAAACTTCAAATCCGAAATAATCCACATTTTTGGGTAATTTTATGCGGTTTTCGAGCAATTGCGATCTTTAACCGACAATATCTTCCTTATAACTCTCAACACTTTATATATGCATATTACAGAGCTTCTTAGGTCGAAAACAATCCATTGAGCTCAAAAAACTCGCATGTGAAATTTTGAATTTTGACCGAAAATTTCGTAAGGGGTAACTAAGGTAATTTTTTTTGAAAAAATATCAAATGTCTCAAAACGCTTCGAATTATACATCATTTTCATCAGAAAGAAGCGAGGAATGTGACGAACTCATTGAAAAACACGCTAGAAACTTCAAATCCGAAATAATCCACATTTTTGGGTAATTTTATGCGGTTTTCGAGCAATTGCGATCTTTAACCGACAATATCTTCCTTATAACTCTCAACACTTTATATATGCATATTACAGAGCTTCTTAGGTCGAAAACAATCCATTGAGCTCAAAAAACTCGCATGTGAAATTTTGAATTTTGACCGAAAATTTCGTAAGGGGTAACTAAGGTAATTTTTTTTGAAAAAATATCAAATGTCTCAAAACGCTTCGAATTATACATCATTTTCATCAGAAAGAAGCGAGGAATGTGACGAACTCATTGAAAAACACGCTAGAAACTTCAAATCCGAAATAATCCACATTTTTGGGTAATTTTATGCGGTTTTCGAGCAATTGCGATCTTTAACCGACAATATCTTCCTTATAACTCTCAACACTTTATATATGCATATTACAGAGCTTCTTAGGTCGAAAACAATCCATTGAGCTCAAAAAAACTCGCATGTGAAATTTTGAATTTTGACCGAAAATTTCGTAAGGGGTAACTAAGGTAATTTTTTTTGAAAAAATATCAAATGTCTCAAAACGCTTCGAATTATACATCATTTTCATCAGAAAGAAGCGAGGAATGTGACGAACTCATTGAAAAACACGCTAGAAACTTCAAATCCGAAATAATCCACATTTTTGGGTAATTTTATGCGGTTTTCGAGCAATTGCGATCTTTAACCGACAATATCTTCCTTATAACTCTCAACACTTTATATATGCATATTACAGAGCTTCTTAGGTCGAAAACAATCCATTGAGCTCAAAAAACTCGCATGTGAAATTTTGAATTTTGACCGAAAATTTCGTAAGGGGTAACTAAGGTAATTTTTTTTGAAAAAATATCAAATGTCTCAAAACGCTTCGAATTATACATCATTTTCATCAGAAAGAAGCGAGGAATGTGACGAACTCATTGAAAAACACGCTAGAAACTTCAAATCCGAAATAATCCACATTTTTGGGTAATTTTATGCGGTTTTCGAGCAATTGCGATCTTTAACCGACAATATCTTCCTTATAACTCTCAACACTTTATATATGCATATTACAGAGCTTCTTAGGTCGAAAACAATCCATTGAGCTCAAAAAACTCGCATGTGAAATTTTGAATTTTGACCGAAAATTTCGTAAGGGGTAACTAAGGTAATTTTTTTTGAAAAAATATCAAATGTCTCAAAACGCTTCGAATTATACATCATTTTCATCAGAAAGAAGCGAGGAATGTGACGAACTCATTGAAAAACACGCTAGAAACTTCAAATCCGAAATAATCCACATTTTTGGGTAATTTTATGCGGTTTTCGAGCAATTGCGATCTTTAACCGACAATATCTTCCTTATAACTCTCAACACTTTATATATGCATATTACAGAGCTTCTTAGGTCGAAAACAATCCATTGAGCTCAAAAAACTCGCATGTGAAATTTTGAATTTTGACCGAAAATTTCGTAAGGGGTAACTAAGGTAATTTTTTTTGAAAAAATATCAAATGTCTCAAAACGCTTCGAATTATACATCATTTTCATCAGAAAGAAGCGAGGAATGTGACGAACTCATTGAAAAACACGCTAGAAACTTCAAATCCGAAATAATCCACATTTTTGGGTAATTTTATGCGGTTTTCGAGCAATTGCGATCTTTAACCGACAATATCTTCCTTATAACTCTCAACACTTTATATATGCATATTACAGAGCTTCTTAGGTCGAAAACAATCCATTGAGCTCAAAAAACTCGCATGTGAAATTTTGAATTTTGACCGAAAATTTCGTAAGGGGTAACTAAGGTAATTTTTTTTGAAAAAATATCAAATGTCTCAAAACGCTTCGAATTATACATCATTTTCATCAGAAAGAAGCGAGGAATGTGACGAACTCATTGAAAAACACGCTAGAAACTTCAAATCCGAAATAATCCACATTTTTGGGTAATTTTATGCGGTTTTCGAGCAATTGCGATCTTTAACCGACAATATCTTCCTTATAACTCTCAACACTTTATATATGCATATTACAGAGCTTCTTAGGTCGAAAACAATCCATTGAGCTCAAAAAACTCGCATGTGAAATTTTGAATTTTGACCGAAAATTTCGTAAGGGGTAACTAAGGTAATTTTTTTTGAAAAAATATCAAATGTCTCAAAACGCTTCGAATTATACATCATTTTCATCAGAAAGAAGCGAGGAATGTGACGAACTCATTGAAAAACACGCTAGAAACTTCAAATCCGAAATAATCCACATTTTTGGGTAATTTTATGCGGTTTTCGAGCAATTGCGATCTTTAACCGACAATATCTTCCTTATAACTCTCAACACTTTATATATGCATATTACAGAGCTTCTTAGGTCGAAAACAATCCATTGAGCTCAAAAAACTCGCATGTGAAATTTTGAATTTTGACCGAAAATTTCGTAAGGGGTAACTAAGGTAATTTTTTTTGAAAAAATATCAAATGTCTCAAAACGCTTCGAATTATACATCATTTTCATCAGAAAGAAGCGAGGAATGTGACGAACTCATTGAAAAACACGCTAGAAACTTCAAATCCGAAATAATCCACATTTTTGGGTAATTTTATGCGGTTTTCGAGCAATTGCGATCTTTAACCGACAATATCTTCCTTATAACTCTCAACACTTTATATATGCATATTACAGAGCTTCTTAGGTCGAAAACAATCCATTGAGCTCAAAAAACTCGCATGTGAAATTTTGAATTTTGACCGAAAATTTCGTAAGGGGTAACTAAGGTAATTTTTTTTGAAAAAATATCAAATGTCTCAAAACGCTTCGAATTATACATCATTTTCATCAGAAAGAAGCGAGGAATGTGACGAACTCATTGAAAAACACGCTAGAAACTTCAAATCCGAAATAATCCACATTTTTGGGTAATTTTATGCGGTTTTCGAGCAATTGCGATCTTTAACCGACAATATCTTCCTTATAACTCTCAACACTTTATATATGCATATTACAGAGCTTCTTAGGTCGAAAACAATCCATTGAGCTCAAAAAACTCGCATGTGAAATTTTGAATTTTGACCGAAAATTTCGTAAGGGGTAACTAAGGTAATTTTTTTTGAAAAAATATCAAATGTCTCAAAACGCTTCGAATTATACATCATTTTCATCAGAAAGAAGCGAGGAATGTGACGAACTCATTGAAAAACACGCTAGAAACTTCAAATCCGAAATAATCCACATTTTTGGGTAATTTTATGCGGTTTTCGAGCAATTGCGATCTTTAACCGACAATATCTTCCTTATAACTCTCAACACTTTATATATGCATATTACAGAGCTTCTTAGGTCGAAAACAATCCATTGAGCTCAAAAAACTCGCATGTGAAATTTTGAATTTTGACCGAAAATTTCGTAAGGGGTAACTAAGGTAATTTTTTTTGAAAAAATATCAAATGTCTCAAAACGCTTCGAATTATACATCATTTTCATCAGAAAGAAGCGAGGAATGTGACGAACTCATTGAAAAACACGCTAGAAACTTCAAATCCGAAATAATCCACATTTTTGGGTAATTTTATGCGGTTTTCGAGCAATTGCGATCTTTAACCGACAATATCTTCCTTATAACTCTCAACACTTTATATATGCATATTACAGAGCTTCTTAGGTCGAAAACAATCCATTGAGCTCAAAAAACTCGCATGTGAAATTTTGAATTTTGACCGAAAATTTCGTAAGGGGTAACTAAGGTAATTTTTTTTGAAAAAATATCAAATGTCTCAAAACGCTTCGAATTATACATCATTTTCATCAGAAAGAAGCGAGGAATGTGACGAACTCATTGAAAAACACGCTAGAAACTTCAAATCCGAAATAATCCACATTTTTGGGTAATTTTATGCGGTTTTCGAGCAATTGCGATCTTTAACCGACAATATCTTCCTTATAACTCTCAACACTTTATATATGCATATTACAGAGCTTCTTAGGTCGAAAACAATCCATTGAGCTCAAAAAACTCGCATGTGAAATTTTGAATTTTGACCGAAAATTTCGTAAGGGGTAACTAAGGTAATTTTTTTTGAAAAAATATCAAATGTCTCAAAACGCTTCGAATTATACATCATTTTCATCAGAAAGAAGCGAGGAATGTGACGAACTCATTGAAAAACACGCTAGAAACTTCAAATCCGAAATAATCCACATTTTTGGGTAATTTTATGCGGTTTTCGAGCAATTGCGATCTTTAACCGACAATATCTTCCTTATAACTCTCAACACTTTATATATGCATATTACAGAGCTTCTTAGGTCGAAAACAATCCATTGAGCTCAAAAAACTCGCATGTGAAATTTTGAATTTTGACCGAAAATTTCGTAAGGGGTAACTAAGGTAATTTTTTTTGAAAAAATATCAAATGTCTCAAAACGCTTCGAATTATACATCATTTTCATCAGAAAGAAGCGAGGAATGTGACGAACTCATTGAAAAACACGCTAGAAACTTCAAATCCGAAATAATCCACATTTTTGGGTAATTTTATGCGGTTTTCGAGCAATTGCGATCTTTAACCGACAATATCTTCCTTATAACTCTCAACACTTTATATATGCATATTACAGAGCTTCTTAGGTCGAAAACAATCCATTGAGCTCAAAAAACTCGCATGTGAAATTTTGAATTTTGACCGAAAATTTCGTAAGGGGTAACTAAGGTAATTTTTTTTGAAAAAATATCAAATGTCTCAAAACGCTTCGAATTATACATCATTTTCATCAGAAAGAAGCGAGGAATGTGACGAACTCATTGAAAAACACGCTAGAAACTTCAAATCCGAAATAATCCACATTTTTGGGTAATTTTATGCGGTTTTCGAGCAATTGCGATCTTTAACCGACAATATCTTCCTTATAACTCTCAACACTTTATATATGCATATTACAGAGCTTCTTAGGTCGAAAACAATCCATTGAGCTCAAAAAACTCGCATGTGAAATTTTGAATTTTGACCGAAAATTTCGTAAGGGGTAACTAAGGTAATTTTTTTTGAAAAAATATCAAATGTCTCAAAACGCTTCGAATTATACATCATTTTCATCAGAAAGAAGCGAGGAATGTGACGAACTCATTGAAAAACACGCTAGAAACTTCAAATCCGAAATAATCCACATTTTTGGGTAATTTTATGCGGTTTTCGAGCAATTGCGATCTTTAACCGACAATATCTTCCTTATAACTCTCAACACTTTATATATGCATATTACAGAGCTTCTTAGGTCGAAAACAATCCATTGAGCTCAAAAAACTCGCATGTGAAATTTTGAATTTTGACCGAAAATTTCGTAAGGGGTAACTAAGGTAATTTTTTTTGAAAAAATATCAAATGTCTCAAAACGCTTCGAATTATACATCATTTTCATCAGAAAGAAGCGAGGAATGTGACGAACTCATTGAAAAACACGCTAGAAACTTCAAATCCGAAATAATCCACATTTTTGGGTAATTTTATGCGGTTTTCGAGCAATTGCGATCTTTAACCGACAATATCTTCCTTATAACTCTCAACACTTTATATATGCATATTACAGAGCTTCTTAGGTCGAAAACAATCCATTGAGCTCAAAAAACTCGCATGTGAAATTTTGAATTTTGACCGAAAATTTCGTAAGGGGTAACTAAGGTAATTTTTTTTGAAAAAATATCAAATGTCTCAAAACGCTTCGAATTATACATCATTTTCATCAGAAAGAAGCGAGGAATGTGACGAACTCATTGAAAAACACGCTAGAAACTTCAAATCCGAAATAATCCACATTTTTGGGTAATTTTATGCGGTTTTCGAGCAATTGCGATCTTTAACCGACAATATCTTCCTTATAACTCTCAACACTTTATATATGCATATTACAGAGCTTCTTAGGTCGAAAACAATCCATTGAGCTCAAAAAACTCGCATGTGAAATTTTGAATTTTGACCGAAAATTTCGTAAGGGGTAACTAAGGTAATTTTTTTTGAAAAAATATCAAATGTCTCAAAACGCTTCGAATTATACATCATTTTCATCAGAAAGAAGCGAGGAATGTGACGAACTCATTGAAAAACACGCTAGAAACTTCAAATCCGAAATAATCCACATTTTTGGGTAATTTTATGCGGTTTTCGAGCAATTGCGATCTTTAACCGACAATATCTTCCTTATAACTCTCAACACTTTATATATGCATATTACAGAGCTTCTTAGGTCGAAAACAATCCATTGAGCTCAAAAAACTCGCATGTGAAATTTTGAATTTTGACCGAAAATTTCGTAAGGGGTAACTAAGGTAATTTTTTTTGAAAAAATATCAAATGTCTCAAAACGCTTCGAATTATACATCATTTTCATCAGAAAGAAGCGAGGAATGTGACGAACTCATTGAAAAACACGCTAGAAACTTCAAATCCGAAATAATCCACATTTTTGGGTAATTTTATGCGGTTTTCGAGCAATTGCGATCTTTAACCGACAATATCTTCCTTATAACTCTCAACACTTTATATATGCATATTACAGAGCTTCTTAGGTCGAAAACAATCCATTGAGCTCAAAAAACTCGCATGTGAAATTTTGAATTTTGACCGAAAATTTCGTAAGGGGTAACTAAGGTAATTTTTTTTGAAAAAATATCAAATGTCTCAAAACGCTTCGAATTATACATCATTTTCATCAGAAAGAAGCGAGGAATGTGACGAACTCATTGAAAAACACGCTAGAAACTTCAAATCCGAAATAATCCACATTTTTGGGTAATTTTATGCGGTTTTCGAGCAATTGCGATCTTTAACCGACAATATCTTCCTTATAACTCTCAACACTTTATATATGCATATTACAGAGCTTCTTAGGTCGAAAACAATCCATTGAGCTCAAAAAACTCGCATGTGAAATTTTGAATTTTGACCGAAAATTTCGTAAGGGGTAACTAAGGTAATTTTTTTTGAAAAAATATCAAATGTCTCAAAACGCTTCGAATTATACATCATTTTCATCAGAAAGAAGCGAGGAATGTGACGAACTCATTGAAAAACACGCTAGAAACTTCAAATCCGAAATAATCCACATTTTTGGGTAATTTTATGCGGTTTTCGAGCAATTGCGATCTTTAACCGACAATATCTTCCTTATAACTCTCAACACTTTATATATGCATATTACAGAGCTTCTTAGGTCGAAAACAATCCATTGAGTTCAAAAAACTCGCATGTGAAATTTTGAATTTTGATCGAAAATTTCGTAAGGGGTAAATAAGGTAATTTTTTTTGAAAAAATATCAAATGTCTCAAAACGCTTCGATATAATACTTAATCTATGGATACCTTAACTTCAATCAAGCCTGGATGGTGAAGGGGAAGGACCCTGAGGGGGACCTGCTGGAGTGATCACTTCAGTCAGTGGCCTCGCAGGTCTTCCAATGGGGATCGGTCGTGATCATAAATAAAAATAAAAAAAATCCACAGTAAAGGGGTACCAAATAAATAAGGAAATCACTCAGGTCCGACTGTGAATCGCAATTAAAGTAAAAAGAAACAAAATGAACTGAATGCAGTCGAACTTGAATGTTTCAGCACAAGCAGTTAACTATAAAACGTTATTAATTCTTATCATAAAAAAATTACTGTCATAAAAAAACTGATAAAAAAAACACAAAAGTCTTCACCAAAAGTTGGGCGCCAGCATGCTTCCAAGTAGCATACAACTTCTACCCAAAATAGAAAACTCCAGAACCAGCCTCCACGTCAAAAATCCAAAGGTCCCGCTGAAGTTCCCCAAAAGAGCTGGTTTTGAATTGCTCAACGGATCTCGGATCAATTCCACGTGGTCATAACGGCCATCATGGATTCGTCTATCTGGTTCTTGGGTCTCAAAACTTCAAATCGCCGACTCTTGCAAACCTCCTGCAAACCATCAATCAATCAATACCACCATCAATAAATTTCTTGATTCTAAAACCTTTCAAAAAAAACCGACCATGCGGTAGCGCTGAACACAATGAAAATCTCAAAGCCCGACCGTGCGGAACAAACTCAAAAATCGACCTGCCGATCTGATCGTCACGGCCTAATTAATTCTTCAACCACCAAAAATCTACCGTTACACCAGTAGAAGTTTTTCCTCCCCCCAACCGTCCGTGGAGCAGGAATCTAAAATCACCAATTTCATTGGCCCTAACGGACACGTGATCCCGCAATCTACCAAACATTTTTTTTCACCTGCGATAAGAATCGAAACTGCGATACGAATCGCCAAATTTGCTAGATTCGGATTTTACAGCCAAAATTTAACTCTATGATGAAAAACCAAAACAGATATGCTTGGCAAATACTGCACACGCATGCCGAGGTCGAAACAATTAACGGTTTAAGGCAAAAATATTGCACTTATACACTCAACACTTTATATATGCATATTACAGAGCTTCTTAGGTCGAAAACAGTCCATTGAGCTCAAATAACTCGCATGTGAAATTTTGAATTTTGACCGAAAATTTCGTAAGGGGTAACTAAGGTAATTTTTTTTGAAAAAATATCAAATGTCTCAAAACGCTTCGAATTATACATCATTTTCATCAGAAAGAAGCGAGGAATGTGACGAACTCATTGAAAAACACGCTAGAAGCTTCAAATCCGAAATAATCCACATTTTTGGGTAATTTTATGCGGTTTTCGAGCAATTGCGATCTTTAACCGACAATATCTTCCTTATAACTCTCAACACTTTATATATGCATATTACAGAGCTTCTTAGGTCGAAAACAATCCATTGAGTTAAAAAACTCGCATGTGAAATTTTGAATTTTGACCGAAAATTTCGTAAGGGGTAAGTAAGGTAATTTTTTTTGAAAAAATATCAAATGTCTCAAAACGCTTCGAATTATACATCATTTTCATCAGAAAGAAGCGAGGAATGTGACGAACTCATTGAAAAACACGCTAGAAACTTCAAATCCGAAATAATCCACATTTTTGGGTAATTTTATGCGGTTTTCGAGCAATTGCGATCTTTAACCGACAATATCTTCCTTATAACTCTCAACACTTTATATATGCATATTACAGAGCTTCTTAGGTCGAAAACAATCCATTGAGTTCAAAAAACTCGCATGTGAAATTTTGAATTTTGACCGAAAATTTCGTAAGGGGTAAGTAAGGTAATTTTTTTTGAAAAAATATCAAATGTCTCAAAACGCTTCGAATTATACATCATTTTCATCAGAAAGAAGCGAGGAATGTGACGAACTCATTGAAAAACACGCTAGAAACTTCAAATCCGAAATAATCCACATTTTTGGGTAATTTTATGCGGTTTTCGAGCAATTGCGATCTTTAACCGACAATATCTTCCTTATAACTCTCAACACTTTATATATGCATATTACAGAGCTTCTTAGGTCGAAAAAAATCCATTGAGTTCAAAAAACTCGCATGTGAAATTTTGAATTTTGACCGAAAATTTCGTAAGGGGTAAGTAAAGGTAATTTTTTTTGAAAAAATATCAAATGTCTCAAAACGCTTCGAATTATACATCATTTTCATCAGAAAGAAGCGAGGAATGTGACGAACTCATTGAAAAACACGCTAGAAGCTTCAATGGCTTTGGTGGGTTGTTCACTTACTTCAATTGTTCTATTTTGGTCTGAGGTAATCTGTATGCCTAGATATTCGAGCGACATGACTTGTTCTATTTGTTTATTTTCCAAGGCAAGTTTACATCTCATTGGTTCTTTCAGGGACGATGCCTGCATGTTGAAGGCTTTTGCTTTTACATAGAATGAGTATAGAAGCCGTTGTTAGTCGTCCTCATTCTCCGCTATAAATAGGGCGTCGTCGGCATAATAGGCCTGGTTTATTATATCATCCATTATTAGATTGAAATGTTGTAGGCTTAAGGAGTCTCCATGTCGGATTCCCGTTGGTGTTTTTATATTTCTTCTGTCATCTTTTTCTGCGCCAAATTTACTTAAACTTATTTTTTATTTGCGATGAAATTTTCTGGCCAAAAGGCTGTGCCAACGACAAGTTGATTGATCTGTTTATTTTGTCACTTTCTGTGCTTTGTCAATTAAGTTGCTAAAGTTGTTGTTTTCCGCAGGACAAGGAATTCACGCCTCAGGATGTTGTTTTTTGTTTTGAGTCTTTTATAGAACATTGTAGCTTGAAATAAAATTTTGTTTGTACATCCTTCTACGAAATGTGACCGGTCAAAAAAAATGAATATATCTCGAAAGGCTCAAGAGGAACAGAAGATATGAGGCTATAACAACGTATACTTTTTTCTGTCCGAGCTACCCGATATGGCCCGTAGACGGATTTAAACTTTGACCAAGCAAACACCTAAATGACACCATTGAAACACCCTGTGCAATATGTTTGTTACACGTTGTTCCTTATCTTTTTTTATATTGCTTTTATCGCAAAAAATGCATAATTGAGCGTGCAAAATGTTTGTTTGACCTGAAAAGTTAGTATCGATTGTAAAAGCATTTATAGTTGAAAATTGAAATAGAACGAGTAAAAGTACACGGCAAAGAAACGAAGCATCCTTTTAAAATATTAAACCTAATCCACATAAGCTCCTTAAACGATGCAAACATCCGGAGCCCCCGTCAAGGTTTATGAAAATAAATTTTCTTCTCGGATTTTTGCCTAAAATTTCGTGTTTGTGATGGATGACTTAAACGTTGCAATTACTTTATTCGTGCGGATGGCCTTTCTCTGACAGCCCATATTAAATTACCCGGTCTTGCATGATTGTAACTTGTCCTTTCGAAGCGATGACGTATGGCACGCTATACGTCATATGGCAAGTCGTTCATTTTTATATATTAATCATACTGTAGGAGAAATGCGTACGATGGCATTAAACAGTTGCTGCTGCTGCTGCTGCTGCTGAAGACGCACCGGGCTTGCATAGAACAGGAATCCGCATATATTAAATTGCGGATTGTGTGTTTCTCAACGACTTCTTCTCTTGAATTATCTGATGACAAATTCACCTAATCTTTGCTTCAAAAGCCACACTTTTACCGTTAGCTGGCACCCATATTCTAGCTCCACCAGAACCAGAACAGGCCAAGAATATCGATCGTTTTGGTTACGGGGAAACTTTTTTGCGGTTTTGCTCTATATTCAAATCGAGTGCAAGCTACTTAAAATGTGACTTATAGACAGTCGTTTTTAAGTCTACATGTGTTTAAGCTCCACCAGAAGGCGTGGTTAAATATGTGAAGTAATCTTGCTAGGCAAGGTTTCTTGGCAAATATGTCTGGTCATTTTATAGTTCAAAATTGGCCTTTGTAGTCTCTGAGGAAATTGATTTTGAATATTTTTAATCTCAGTTTTACTGAAGCATCGATTTATCAAGTTATTCTGTTCCCGATTTAAACTACACGTGTTTTGGGTCCTCCTTGGGGCGTGGTTAAATAAAACAAACAGCCTAAATGGTGTTTCACTCTTTATTTCTTGGTTTATTGAGAGACTTAATGCAACGAAAAGCAGCCACGACCTTCGAAAAGGCCGAAAACCACCCCTTTGCAGAGCTCCGAAACGCCGTAACCTACTCCCCAGAGGACAACGGGCCCAGGAAAAAGAGGCCCAGGCACCAGCTGCCCAATAGGGCAACAAATAGGTACAGCAGTTTACTGCAGAGTGCCGTAAGTTAATAACTTTTTAAGATAGTGTGATTAGGTAGTATTAAGTAGTATAGTGCTTGTGTAAAATTAGTAAGATGCCCATTCTAGCAGCTAGCTAGCATGGAGAGAATGAGAGGTGAAGGCATACGGATGCCAGAGCTGAACCATTCTTAAAGAAGACCACAAGTTTTAAAGGATAACTCCCGGAAACTTGCAGTCAAAAATGGGGGTTTTTTAGTTGGTAGAAATCCAACACTACCTGGTATCACGGGACACTGGGTGTCTTCGAGAAGATTTTTATCCTCCAGCCGCCGCCGGGCAAACAAAAAAAAAATTCTTGGTTTCTCTGTAGAAATAACAGCTGTTATTTCGCTGTTAAATCGTCACTTTTGTAAATATTTTCTATTCACTTTTATTGGTTCTGAGGTGGGTTGTTGTCCCTCACCAAAACGTGAGCTCCTCCTGGAGGCGTGGCAAATCTAAGCAATACAGACCCATATCAATTCCAACTACTGTTAGACCATATTATGCATTGAAAGACTGTAACAAATTCGATAAAACTATCTAAAGCAGTCCTGCGAAAAGTCCCAGCAAATGTTCCTTCCATAAAGAGAGTTTGGGTTTGCGGAAACTGATGCTGATTAGATGTGAGATGAATTTCAAATAGGCAGCAGGCCTGATATACCAGCCCCGATTTGCATTTTGCGAAGGTGATTGAATAGTCAGGTGATCGGTCTGCTTGCACGCATTTGCAAATAACCGTGGTAAACGCTGGATTAGAAAGCAATTATGGGGTTTCCGACGAAAAAACGCATTATTTGATACAATGCAAACACTCTGTAGACCTTGATATTAATAATCTGGTATGATTCACCCGGTTGCATTATCGAAAACCGCATAATAATAGTATATGTGTATGTATTGTTATCTCGAACGGTTTTCTGTTATGTTAAAAGCTGCCTACAAGATAAGATAGTGAATAATTACGGCACCAATTATCTCTTCAGTCAGTGTTTTCTTGCAATAATAAAATA
The DNA here is from genome assembly GCA_024550625.1 of Dendroctonus valens. Taxonomy (NCBI): domain Eukaryota; kingdom Metazoa; phylum Arthropoda; class Insecta; order Coleoptera; family Curculionidae; genus Dendroctonus; species Dendroctonus valens. The sequence continues at coordinate 785,205 of JAJTJO010000055.1, read as the reverse complement.
CAATAAAATTTGCTGCCTGCTCTCGAAACCAGCTCTCTTGTACTCGAGCATGAAAAAAATCAAATACTTAATTGAGAAAGTCTGAGCAATCTATAAACAATCGATGGAAGGAGTTGAAATTGCCAAACCTAATAACATGGTAATAAGCGCAACAGTTTCTGAAGTTCATTTGTTCGAACCTATGCGCAGCCACACCTCATCATAATTACTAATTAACTTTTCATTCTCGCCTAATGTTTACCTTAATTAAAAGCGACATGTAATTTAGAAATAAATTACCTGTTGAGGCAGCACATGGGTTTCAATTTGTACATTCAATTATTCGAAAATCGATGGGAACTCATAACGATTCTGAATAGGATGAAATGAATTCCGTTCTGTTATGATGGGGAAAATAGGCGATGGAAAGTGTCTGGTGTGAGCAAGCATTAGCAGGTGTGCTATTTCCAAAAAAAAAGTATTTCAGGTCTAGTTTCCGGACATTTTGTGGCTAGTCCAAAGTGGTTCTCTTTTCCATTCGTGTCCATTATCTGATTATTAAAACTGCCGGTTAACAATACAGAATACTCTACAAGGCCCCTCACACGATCTGAAAAATCGTAACGGCCGACAGAAAACAATTTAGCCCATCTGTTTGATAAACATCTGAAGCTAGTAAGTTTTTTCTTTGCTTCAGTGTATCGTTCACACCCATTTCGGAATCAAGTCGTCCCATTTAATGCACGAATTAACACCCTTTTTATTTTTGCGCCGAGTTCCATGTATATTCTTCACGAATTTTATGAGTTTCAATTTGTAATTTCCTGTTCATACGGTTTGAGTAATTACACGCTCGGGAAACTTCTAACTAATTAACAGGTGGTGATGAAATTTTTGCTTGTTTTCACTCGCTGATGGAGGTTTTTCTCTGGAAATTTGCATGATGGGCCTTTTTGGGATTGCATAGGACAATAATTTATTGTGCCACCACGTGTCCGATAATCCCTTCCTGCATTGGACATAATATTAGTGCATAGAATAGACTTATAGACGCATATTATATTATATTACCATTAATAGTAATTAATCATTATGCTAGGATCTAAAGTGGGATTTGCCATTCTAGCCGGTCACATCCGATGTAGTTATTGGGGTATTAGTTGGTGATTAGTTCCGGATTAATTGGGTTTGCGTCCTGTAATTAGGCCACTTTCTACTCAAACGAAATAATGATGTGTGTATGTTCATTGCAAACTTGATTGAACATAATACCGGAATAATATGAAATATTAAACATCATTACCAGGTTAAATCGGATGGAATTTGTCAAACATGACCCGCTAATTATTTTTGTATTTCCAATTTTCCGACATTACATGGGCTGTTGCCTTTCTCATTGTTAATAAACGCATTCATTGGATGAACAGAGGGTTAGAACATTTTGTCTAGAAAACAGCGCATTGTCGGTTTGCTTTTCATTTTCAGGAACCAGTTCGGTAATTTCCATGAAGCGAAATCTCAACAGAACGCTCTTTATCAGTTTTCTTGCTCTATTTTAAAAATCCATCAGGAATACACCCGTTCCTAGAATGTTTTTCCTCTAATTGTCTAATCGAATAAAACCCTTTTATAGGAGCTTTTAATGCTGCCTCAAATAAAACACTTCGATAGCCTTCTGGCGCTCGGATATTCGTTTTCCATTACCTAAAAATACGCCGTGCCTGCCCCAGGGAAATAAAAATGAGAGGTCGGACCCGAACGCTGGATCCGTTCGTCCAAACCTGATTGTTAAGCAAATCTCTTATTTCATTAAACGCTTTGATTAGAGCTTTTGCATGTTTACCAGACCATGTATAGAATCTGAATAAACTGCAGATCAATGACTCTTCTTCTGGTCCCTGTTACGTGCTTTTTTGTCTGTTTTTTTTATCAATTTGTAATGGGGAATATCGACTACCTGCCTTTTTGTTTTCAATTATACGACATGGACATTTTTATCAAAGTTGCTCGGTTTTCTGTTTCAGCGCTCAAAATGCTTCCAAATCTGTTAAATCCTATTTTTTCCAAAAATGTGATGTTTCGAATTCTATACCACTCTCATTGCAAAAAAGCGGTGCATTCAATGAGCCCTGGAAAAGTCGAAAAGACCGGAAAATTTTTAATGCTCTTGATTTTTCACAGACGATTATTGCTCTATTATCCGCTCAGAACCTTACCAATGCGTATTGGGGAGCTTCAAGGGACGAAAAATGTGCCCTGAGCTTTTAAAACCGACATTCAAAAAACTCAATTTTAGCCCCAGGAAAAGCTGTTTCCGATTTTTTGGAAAAACTCATTTTTTTAAGTGCCTCAAATTCTATGTACCTACTTTTGCAAGGAATAGAGGCATTTAACTAGATGAGGAAAAAGTGCATTTGACCGCTCAAATCGTAAACGACCAACAAATGCGCCCATTTTTGCCGATTTCAGACTCAAACACCCAGATATGATATAGAGAAAATTCCTAAGTGAAAAAATATGCAACAAACTCAAAAAACACACAAGTTGATTTTTGGCCAAGAAAATCCAGCTAAACAGAAAAACACTAGCAACATTTTTTTGGGCAAAAAATATACCTCGACTAGTTTACCATTTTTTTAAGCTTCGAATTATTCAAAATGCCTCTGATTTTTATCGTAAAGAACCAATTAAGGCAAGAACTCAAGGAAAAAGACGCTCGATACATCAGATACGAAAAAATCGATCTATTTTTGCGCCGTTTTAGAGCCGGTCTCAAAATGTCTCTAATCCTAAACCATTTTATTGCCAGAAAGCTCAGAATGCATCGAGCTCAGGAAGAAAAACTCCGGACCCTTCAGATCTGGAAAAGCCAGCTGGGCCCATTTTTAAGCAGTTTTAGAGCGTTTTTGAACCTGAGCAGAGGACATTTTCCTTATTATAGGATCCCAAACACTTTATATTTTTATGGGCTCGAAAAGAGATGCTTATAGAGACTGCCTCAGGTTCAAAGCTTATGCATTGGGCCTAAAAAAGTGAAAGGTCCATTTGTGCACTAAAAATGCCTCAAAGGATACATTATTTCTATCGCAGAGTAGCTGTGAATACAACGAGCTCATTGAGAAACGCACTAGAAGCTTTGGACCCGAAAAAATCGCACATTTTGACTCAGCTGACGCAGTTTCGGAGCGCTCATGACTTTCACAACTTTTGAGGTGGAAAAAACCCGATCGAACCCAAAAAACCTGCGTGAGAATTTAGGATTTTGATGTATCAAATCTGTATTTTACTTTGTAAATAATGTATAAGTTTGAGCATAATCGACTCATGTCTCATGTGGTCCTCTGGTTGGAAAACCGTCCATCATAAACCGGTTGGAACGGCCGGGAGAAACACAATAAAACAATTAGTCGAAAATCGTAAAGTTCGAGTAATTTTACAAATGAAAGATAAACAGCGAAAGCGAACGAAGGAAGCCACTAAAACGTTGGATAATGGTACTCCCGACATTCAGAATGGTAAAAGCAAATGTCGTACGAGAACATTTTGAAACACTGTTTCTGTTTAGCTGAGCTTTCAAGCAACGCGTGTGGCGAGGCACTTTAGATAGGCTGTCATAAAAATGGAAATTTGCGTCAATTTGTTTGATACTAAGTCGCCGAAAGTTACGCAACGAATTGTCTTTACACGTTTCGTCTATGCATATGTAACACATCGTTAGATGAAAGGGGAATGATAAATTTAACAAGATTTCGTCGGGTTCAGTTTGCATTGTGGTTGAGACTAGGAAAAGTGGCGAATTTTAGCTTGAACATTGCTCAGAACATTGCTCAGAACATGCATGTCTAAAATCACTTTAATAAAGACAGGATGTCTTTCAAAACCTTCCAATATTGTTTCTTGCAGTCAATGAATCGCCTTGCCTGATGAATTCAAAGCAATTTAAAGCCACAAAAGTGGCTGGTAAAGTGGCAGTGCAAGTGACTTGAAATTGCTTTTCTCTAGATCAACCGGTAAAAACGAAAATTAATAGATAGATTTGGAGTCAAAAGAAAGCCCAGAGGGCAATAAATTTCAGCTTCTTATTTTAAAGGGCGCTGGGTAATTTATCGAGTGACATCGATATCAAATTGATTACATCGATTCGCCACATTTTGGGCTGATTTTCGCTGCAGGCAACTAGCTGTCGGTATCGCGAAACAAATCGTCGACCAAATTCAATGAAAGATAAATTAAAGGTATTTGTATGGGACCGACGACCCTTGCAGTCATTATCCCTTGCGGTATTGGCCCACTGTGAGTGACAATTTGTTTTCCGATAATATTGTGCAAACCATCGCTTCTCATTTCCACTATTCGAATGTAAATCGATTATTTGTCAGTGAAACTGATCACCGATTAAAGCACTCATTTCCTCAGTGCTGCATTGAGGAATTGGGAAATTCAATTAAGCACCTTATGGGCATTTTTACATGACAATGCTATTGTAAACTTCAACAAGCACCAGAGTGGAAATTTCGGCTCTTATATCTAATAACATTGTAGCCATGCAGAGAATGATTAATGGCCTAATAATATTAATACATGGCACATGGATTTGAACGGTATATTATTCCATTTCGGCCTCAGAATAATATCTATTAATATCGATAATCATTAATCACCGAATCATATCCTCAATTTCGGACAGAACGGATGCATATATGGAGTTATTGGTATTAGCCAACAATTAAATCGAGTAAATCGCGTATTTATGCGTGGCGATTGCGGCATTAATAAACAAACTGGAGCTGAAATTGCACAATAGTCAACTTAGAATGTGGACAATAAAACAGTTTTGGTAAATGGCCATCTAGGGCGACAAATCTTTGGAAATAAAGTAATTTAGGGCCATTAAAACCCCCAAAACTCTACCCTATAATTAATTAGACCGGATTCCACAATTTAAATAACAGTACCGGACACCGCCCACGTTTTCAACAATAGAATGGATCCGAAATTTGTTTAGCACCATAAAACGCGCTATTACCGCAATTAGAACGAACTAGGTACCGTAACGTAGGAAATTGAATAGTCAAATTGTCCAAAATAACACCTATTTACGTCCATTTAGATGTTAACATAGACGCCTCAAGGCTCGAATTATACGCATTGAAGAGCGAGAAAAACAGTTTGTTTAATTGCCAGGTTTCTGATACGTTTGGCATCCGGTTCCTGTTTGAAACCATTCTATGGTAAGTCACCTAATCTGAGCCCAGCTTATTACACACTCTCTGATTGAGATCTGGACTGAATTTTCTATTTTTCCTACAGTATTTCCTATAGACAAACGCAATTTCAATTTTTCTTAGCAATAATTTCAATTACTTTTGGTTGGTTTTTGGAAATTTCAGGTTCCATTTCTTCAAAATCGTCGTTTTTTGGTGGAAGGTTATATCTGTTGTCTTTGAATAGCGTTTGGACGTACTCCTTCCATCTTTTAAGTTTTTCTTCTATTCCAGCTACGATTTCTCCCCTGGCATCTTTTAAAACTGCTGCTGTTTGCTTTCGACCTCTTCCCACGAGTCCTTTAACTTTCTTGTGCACGTTGAAGCACGTTGTGCACTATCTCCTGATACTTTGCTCACAGCCATCGATCTTTGGCTTCTCTGCCTTTTTTCTAATTGTTTTGTTGAGTTCTCTGTATTTGTCTCGGTTTTGCTCCTTGTGCTTCCTTCTTTCATCCATCAAGGACAGTATTTCCTGTATAACTGTCCACCCTTGTTTGTTGTTGCTTTCTATGAACCCTATCTGTTGCTCTTGGATATTGTCAATTGCTCTGTCTATTAGGCTCCAGGTTGCCTCCGTCTCTTCTATCTTGATGTGTTTCATTTCTCTTTCTAGTGAGCTTCTTACTTGCTGTTTTATATTAGGATCTCCCAGTCTTCGGATGTCTATAACTTTTGTGTTTGTTTATGTCGTTGCTTTTTTAAAGTTCTAATTCCATAACACCTGGATTATGATCAGATCTCACGTGCGCTCCCGGAAATGTCTTAATGCGATACCTTTCAAGCATACCTTTGGATGCTTCCTGCTGAATTCACATACCCTTTGGAATTTTTTATTCAGTAGTGAGAAATCAATTTCATTTCTCACTATATTTTCAAGCTGTTTCCAGTAGAGGCCCATGTATATAGTCGTCGGGTAAATGTGTTATTGCATAGAGAAAAATAGGGCAAAGGCGATTTTTTGCGAAATGCGAAATTTGTTGAACCTTTCACATCAATTACTTCGTTTTTGTTGCACGGAAATTGTGTATTTGTGCCTTTTTAGTGTTATTTTAAGCTTTCTGTGTCGTTTGCTTCTTGCGGATTTCAAAATTCCTTCGTTTGAAAATGTATTTCCAGTTACAAACTTTAACATCAATGTTGTCTGCAATTTGGGATTCATTGCTTCCTCGCTCTGCATTGAAGGCCATAACAGGCCACACAATTACAAATAAAGTGTCCGAAACTGATGAGATTTTCCGGCTTTTAGGCCATCGTGAAAAATAATTTTTTGCAGCAAGAAATTTTTATTTGCAAAAAAATTATCTGCATTTTTCCAATTGAGTGTGAAATAATTCGTTTAAAATTCCCTGGGTGTTTAGGTAATCAAAAGTCACTAATTTTCGATAGCAAGACATTCGTCTCACATTCCTGGAACATTTCAAATCGATACCATCATCAGGGGTCTTTCTAGACTTGTTTGTGTCCTTGTTCTCTTTCTAGACTTGTCCCCCTGTGTTGTTTGGTGCTCAGAATTCAACAGAAATGAATTGCTGCTAATTTGCGCCAAGAAGAATATTCTTCAAGAAAAAATCTTGAAGATTTCTGCAATAAATACGAAACGTTTGGTCGAGATGAGAACGAAAGATGATTTCGCACTCATTGAAACTGCTGAATTTTTCGGGGTTTTCGGGGTCGCCGAGAAAAACAATTTCTTCCTGAGGTTTCGTAGCTACCAGTGGTTTGCATCTTGCGCTCGACACACCACCTCTGAAGGTGCAAGCTACTCGTGTTTGCGAAACGTCCGGAACAATTACTTTTCGCGATGTCCTCAAAGCCCGAAAAAAACGGCTGCGAGCAGGTGACTCGTTTGAAAACCTTTTTATGTTTCTTAGAAGCTTCATATGAACAAAGCTGCCTTTTAAAAAAGAAAAGTTGAGCAGGGATTCAAGAAGTTCAGATAAAATATTAAGCTACACACAAATTTCCGCGTTTAAAAAAAATCATTAATAAAACAGAGACGAATTTAATGCGGGATATTTGAATAACTCTGTACATACTTAAAGTGAAACCAAAAGATTGCTGAACGCTCTAATGATTTTCCCGGCTGAAAGGCAATCTTTGAGAAAAGTAGATTGTAGTTTCGTGCAACGCTATAAATGTTCCAATCAAGTGATTGGCTCCAATAGTGTTTGAGTCGTTCAGTAAGCGATCGCAAATGTTGGTTTAACTGGAAAATATTTTGCAATATTGAATCGGAGTGCATTTGCCCCACTTGGGGTTTGTTTACGTTGAATTCTGGTATTTGCTTTGCCGAAATCTGAAATCCAAATTTGCTTAACAGTGAAGATCCCGCCCGATAAAAAAGAATGCTTTCCAATAAAAATCCAGCTCACATATCCATTTTTCGAGCTTTAGAATTACAAGAATAACTGTGCAAATATCTGGAATATGGAAAATTCAATTCGTCTTATATAGTGTTTTCTCAAATAACATTAAATCTCCGACGCGAAAATATACATTTTGCCTTTCGAAGGAAATACGAATCTATTGATAAAATATTCCAATGATACGGTGTGATGTACGCTCCTTGTAAGCGGTATATTTTCACTTCAGTATAACCCAATTCAGCTTCAAATCCCTTCAAAGAAAGGAAATATTTTCAATCAATTGAATAGACTCATCAACAGCAGATCCTAAATGCGAACTATAAAACCCGTTTGGAATTGGAGGTTTTCGTGATCTCTTTGTTTTTTCTCTGGCAGAACAAAGCAAAAATTGTATGCTATTCCATTGGGGCCATCGAAAAGGTATTGCCTTATTATATCCCAAATAACTTTACTTTCAGAAATAATGAAAATGTTTTGGTATCGAGTGAAGCACTTCGGCCGATAAAGGAAACGATACAGATACGTTACCGAAGCTAAACTAGAAAGCTTCGCTTACCATTTTTATTGTTTCATTTTTGTTCTAAAGCGAGAGCCAAATTGGAGAACGAATCGAATGCAAGTCACTCCCAGTCTGATTTAGACCAACATTTGATTTAAACTAATTTTTCCATCCAACTCAATTGCCAAGTTCAGGTAATGCGAGATTGAACCGTTTTCGAGTCGAAAGTGTTGAAAGTGAAACAGTATTTATTTAATACGAAACTAATAAAGATGCAAATTATGCAAACAGCGTTCGCTCCTGTCTGATTATAAAAGCATTTTCCTGTAGTAGGCATTAAAAATACACAACTTTTAACCACTTTTATCAGCAACTTTCATCTTGAGGTTAAAGTGTATTGTTTGCGGGAATAAAGTTTTCAAAACTTTACCGTGCCTTGTCAGATCTAATCACTTCCTGTTTCCTTTATAGTTGTCGTCCTTATAAGGGCCCTTCATGCGGAGCCGGCTCATTATAAGCAACTTTTCAAACAACATATAAAATTCCCTGTCAATATTAAGACTGAAACGGTATTGTGTTTGCTGTAATGGGATAGGATGCGGAAATCCTATACAATTCTTTCTATTAGTGGCTTTGAGCGTAACGATAAAGTCGTTGCTATATATGAAATAGGTTCAATTGATTCCTATAAAATTGGATCATTCCCTCACGGTAACTTGCGGTTTTCTGTGTCCCTAATTTGTTATCAGCGCAATTTTTGCTGTTTCAAACCATTAATCTCCTGAACTCACTAACATATCTACTACACACCATAAAGAACTTACTAGAAAACAGACAACTACAAGTACGAATTGACAAAACACTGTCATTTTCTTTTTCCCCTGAACAAGGGCTCCCTCAAGGATCCCCGCTCGCTCTCACCGTTTCTCTACAATATATACTGCCATGACATATACAATTACAACTTACCAGACAAAAATCAAATCGACAGATCGGCATACACATTACAATACGCAGACGACACGGCACTTATTGTACATGACAAAACTACTGAGAGAGCAGCTCAAAGACTCCAAACACTAACAAACAACACAATGACATGGTTTTATAAATGGAGACTAACACCAAACGCGTCAAAAAACCAACTTCTGCTCACAAACCACAGACTCAACGCTGACTCCCCTACAATAACTGCAGACGGACAAACGACACAACCAAAAAACGACGTAAAATACCTTGGAATCACAATTGACCACAAACTTAAATTCACTAAACACATACGAAACATCAGGGCAGAAACAATAAAGAGAACAAAACACTTCCGATCACTAACCTACAAAGACAGAGGAATTAGCACAAACACCGCCACCAAAATATATAAAGCTATTTGTAGACCCTTGCTAGACTATGGACATATACTCATGACCAACGGAACAGAAAGGACAAAACGTTATATACAAACAACAGAACAAATTGCACTAAGACTAATAACACGAATAAGACACCCCCAAAACCCACTACACAACCCCTACACCCAACTACTATACGAACGCACAATTATGACAAAGATTTCGGAAAGACTCATACATCTACAGACGAAATGGACAAACAACCCCTACAACTGGACCATACTGAATCCCTGTGTCTCACAAGACCAACCAGGCAATCCCGCTTCCGTTTCCCTACATCAACGCTACTCGAACACTTACAAACGCAACTTACTGGACAATAAAATAATTTTTTCTTGTCATTAGAGTTGGAAAGTTTATTTAATAATATTGTTAACCGAGAATAAGAGAATTTTCATGTTTGTTTTTTATTTAGATTAAGACTACATGTATTAAACAAGGGCAGAAAGACCGATAGGTCGATAGCCTTTTTTTTAGAAATAAAGATGTTTACTACTACTCCCCTGAACTTTTGCCAAGTTTACAGGCAAAATATCAGCAGAAAAAAACCCATAAAGTGCTTGCATCTAAACGGTTTATGGGTGCTCGCACTGTATCACAATAAGTAAGATAAAGCGATTTTGTTGCAAAACATGTTTAGGTGCAAAAATGCCCTACCATATACCCTGGTACCAGTTCGCTAGTGTTCCTATACAATAACACACACCTGAGAATTTCGTGTAATTCGACACCCACGATAATTTATTGCGGCAGTTCAAGTAAGGCACCAGCGAAAAACCATTTATGGTTTACTGGGCAAGTTCAGCTGGGCTGGTTCCAATGGCGGACTTATCACCGAACAGCCAGCCGCATGATAAATGGTTCTTAGTGCGAATCTTGAAGTGAATCCACATGTTGAATTTTTGACCTCATTTCTGGTCGACCTACTAAATTTCCCTACTTTTCGTTAATTTGCTCTCGCTTGGTTTTTTTGCGAAAGTTTAACAAGTTTCTGGGAATGTTTTCAGTTTCTTGAATATCCTACAAGTACTAGGCCCCTGAAGGCCGTATTCTTCCACATCAGAAATCGATAGATCAATTTCCAAATAGAGATAATTGATGTTTGATCTAGAAACCCGGCTTGATTGATTCCCCTAATATTACATTCTCCACTGAATATTTTATTAAGTTCGGATCCAAAGCGCTCGCACAATATCGGACCGATACTACCCCGTCAGCTCTTTTTTTTATTAATAAATGCCGACACTTCACAAGAGAGAAGACGTCGGTAGTTCTTAAGCTCATCTCATGGAAGTTGAGATGAATTAACTGTCAGTCAAGCTGTAGTTTCATAAATATTTCATAAAACTTCCGTAGTGCAGATCCTTTTATCATTTCATACGAGCAATCGCCTGTCACGTTCTTGTTTGCGGCATGTTCGTAGGACAATCGGTGTGTTTTGATCGCTTTATTAGCATTGATTCAAGCTTTTCAGTACGTCTTAATCAACTAACATATCTGTATTCAAACAGGCAATTAAATGTGAATTTTTCTCAATTCCCAATGGATTGCTGATGTACAATAGCTGGTTTATTAATCAGCAGGAGCAGGTGTTTAGTGCTGATAATTGTTGCTGGAAATCTATTGACTTCCGTCCTATAGCAATAGGAGAAAGATGATTTTCTAACTATCGTTATGAATCGATGATGAATGGATGAAATCAAACGAAGTTAGATGCAGTACTTGTGGACAAAACACTAGTAAATAAATCTGCTAATTGAAACATAAAACAAGTTCTTCTTAGTCCATCGAAAAAAAATAAAACTTCCAGTTAGAAAACCATGAATATTAATAAATATTGATTGTACCGGCCCTTATCTGTATCCATAAAATCATCATTTATCCTTCGGCAGTTTCCTGGCCTGGACTGAGGTGTGTAGTGTGTTATTATATAATATAAACCTTATTAATATAAAATCTATTCCGTTGTTTGGTTGCGTGCGTGCGTTCGGAATCTAGGATAGAACGCATGTGCTGACAAAATTTTCCATTATTTTGATAACTTTTCGTGTTAAACTAATATTTTATCGTGCTATTGGATCTGGGAAACACACGCATAAATAAATTGGTGGAGAAACGTTATTATACACATTATATCCAGGTCTGGGTGCCAGTTGCGTGAAGCTAAACTGTGAGGTCAATAGTTCACGTTATTTAAAGGATTAACTGGATGAATTCGGTATTCGAAAGCACACAGAGCAGTTCTTCAATATGGGCGCTTCGCGATTATGCGGAGAAAGTAAAAGCGTTTGGAAAACTTTACATTCTAACGGGCGCTTTAGCTGAAAAGCTCGTAACTCAATACTAATATAACTTGTTTCAAAGATTAAAACGTCTGTTGAGTTCCATCCCACCAGACCTACAAAAGTTTTATTTAAGTCTTAACAGCAGCAATGTAAATCAGACACTGCGAACTTACACCAAAGCCCCGGATTTCGGATTAACATCTTTATCTTTTGCTCTAAAGATTAACTTAAGACGTTGCTCTATACAGTTAAATAAAATATTTTATGGAAGCGGCAACGAGTTGAGATTAGTTCTTGGGAAAAGGGCTGGTTATACATTTTCGGTGTTTGATCGTCTCGCTAGATAACTACCCTTGTAGTTTGTTGCTCTAAAAGTGTGAATAATTTTGCATGAAAAAGCAGAGTGCAAGGGTTTACGAAATTGTAATAAATTGCACTCAGAGGCCCAGTTCGCTGCCCGGAAAAGGACAAAGAGGTTTTATCACTGTTTTACAGTTAAGTATGTCGGCCTAAGCCGTTGAGACACTCATATACACGGGGTTTAATTACACGGTACCGCCAACCAATAACGCCACGCATTTAACCTCTAAAACATAAAATCATAATAATTTTTTATCAGCGAGACGACCGATTCAAGATAAAAGCCATTAAAGTTAATTTCTTGTAAAAGCAAACGTTAAAATGCCTCGCGATTATTACTGTAAGAGCATTTGGTCAAAATTAATCACCTTAAAAACACATAAAAACTGCAGTTATCTTATGAGCCATTACCGGGCAAATGACCTTCTGGAAATGAAATACGTCGAAGCTGAAATTATTGCCCACAGTTACCAATTTAATGTAGTGATCGTCTGGTTCAAGATCCAAATGGGAAATCAACCCACAACTCTGGCAAACTTCATTAGAAAGAACTGTGTATATTTTCCTCACTGTATTTCAATTTAATCCAAAAAATTCCTGGGTTTCAGTTGACTCCTTTAGTCAAATGTGAAGGTAGAAACAGCTATACATACAAACTGATGATGGTGGAGAAAGACACCGAAACGTATTTGTGACATTTTAAATAATAAGCAATAAAATTGACTGAAACCCAGGAATTTTTTTTGGATTAGAAAGAACAGCACTGAGATAAGCAAATTTGCATTGCTTCTGCTCTTCTGATGCTGCGTAAAAAAGAGTTGGAAATGGTTTCAGCTGCTTTCCGGTGGAAGAGACATCATCAGGCAAACGTCCATGTCCCCGTCCCTTTGCCATTATAATTGAATGTTACCGAAGCTAATTTTATTAGTCACCCCTTTCTCGCTGATCAGCTTTGGAAAACATGGACGCGCCCTTTTACGTTCCAAGTTTTAATACTGAAAAACACACCTATCAAGCCGGCAAGTTTGGATTGGAATTATAAAACTTTGAGTAAGTTTGTTTCGGGTTTAGAACAGTTTTTGAGAAGCTGTACATTATTGATAATTGCCGCCGCGTAAATCACTTTCGGTACAATAAAACGCTTTTTAGCTAAATTGACAGTTTAGCCCTAGTTTCTTATTTATTGCAAATTGACTTCAAATGGGAATGCCCACTCGTAATAAACTAGTTTAAAATTCTCGCCTTTCTTGGAAAATATTTATTACCTCTAGCTGAAGGCACAAATAAAATAAAAGTGTCATTACGCTATTTTGCAAGTTCGCAATCACCATATCCTTACCAGCTAAGTACAACTAACGATTTTTAGCTGTGAGCACATAATTTTTCATATCTGATTAATTGTGGTATCGCATGCTCCAAGTATATAGTCCCCAACTGCCAGATTATAACTGACCTTATAAGTTTGTCTGCAATTCTTGGACGATATTTCCATGGCCCGATAAAACAAAGTGGCCATTTTTAATTAATAATTAAGACACAATGGGACAAGTTTCAGCCATAAAACATTTTTAAAATATTACAATATTGCACGACATCCAGTTTTTGTTTTGCAATGCAGTAACGATGAAAATGCATGTTTTCAAACAGTTTTATTTCGTTATTTACGAGGACAAATGTTCGAATTGAGTAATACTTGGGTGCTGTTTTGAAGGCCCTACTGAACTCGAATAATTATCTGCAAACGCTTTTTTTTTTCTAATTCAAACATTTAGATTTTCCGACATTTCTTCACCGACTTTCATTCTCACGCTTGGCAGCTTATCCAGTACACATAATAAAATAAAGAACACCGTTCTTAGCTGAAACACTCAGTAATTTATGCTGACGGTCAATTTCGTAACTGAGATCGGTTTAAAAATGATGATTAACGAGATCTTGTCTAGGTTGTAATACAGTAGTTAGATCGCCAGATATCCCGCAGAATATATTAACAACCTTCGAAGAATAGAGTCGTTAAATTGTCTATAATTTTTTCCGAGGTTCCGCGTAGGTTAAATTATAGTAACTGACGAAGTCAGAAAACATAATGGTATATAGACTGATTGGGAGGCAGATACAGAGATACAGTTAGGAAAGTTCAAGAGACTTCACTGGGGATTTAAATTAAATGCCTGTTTATTTCATTTTATATGGGTAAACTTAATAATAGGCTCGCTTAACGTTCGCAATCTTTCACATGTTCTTCCTATCGGATATTCAATTATTCTTCGTTCAGAGTTTAGACTGAATAATGCAATAGAACTCTTGAATAGACTTCAACATTCTTGCGAACCCGCATATGTTTTCCACACATAAACTCGTCAGTTTCAAGCAACATCATCATCATCATCATCAGCCTGTATGCGTCCACTCCACGTTTGTCGGTCTTGGGCTCTTTGCATCCAGTTTTCCCCGCTTGGCGCAGGATATCGTCTCGCCACCTTGCTTTGGGTCGACCTACGCTCCGTTTTGATTGTCGAGGTCTCCATTGCATGACCCTTTTCGTCCAATTTATGTCATCCCTAGCAACATGACCCGCCCATAGTCATTTGTTTTTGGCAATTTGCTCCATTACATCAATGACCCCTGTTGTCCTTTTGATTTCCTTATTTTGGATCGTATCGCTAAGCATTCCTCTTTCCATTGCTCTCTGGCAAACCCGGAGGCGGTTTGCACTGCCCTTTCTTATTGTTGTGGTTTCGAGTCCGTTCGTGGTAACTGGAAGTATGCAAGCATTATAGATGTACAATTGTGACCTTTTTGTTTCTTGAATTTGGAGGATTTGGAACAGATTGGCTATAAAATTCGCGATAGAAGTTCTGGATGATGTTCTTGATGCCCCCCTCTCTCTGTTCAAATGTCTCCTTGACTGTTCTTCATTTTGTGAATGAAAACATTTCCTATTGACCTTTTGGATCGCAAGGTTTTCATGTTCATGCCGTCCTCTATTGCCTCCTCGGATTTTTTTGGATTTCACTCTTTTACCTAGCTCTTCGTATAATGGTGAAAGTCTATCTGTTTGACGTCATTCTTTGATAAGGTTGGCAGTGTCCATGCTGATTTTTGAGTTTTCCCTTGTTTGTCCTTATAATTTACTTTCTTAATTGCAACTCGGATGTTGTTGGTAATTTTTTCCACTATTTCGCCAGTTTGCATGCTCTGATCTGTTGGTTCTAACCTTTGTTCAAGTTCTTTCTTATATTCTTCCTCGTTTTTCTTCAATTCTTCCATCCTCGGTGGGAGCTTTCTTCCGATCAGTTTCTTCCTTTCGAGTTGGATGTTAATGCGAACCTTGGCTCTCACGAGCCTATTGTCGCTGCCCGTATCAAAGCAGTTTAGGACGGATACATCGTCACAAATTTGTTTGTCTGAGACAAATACATAATCAGTCTCGTATTTAAAAGAACTCGCGGGGCTCTTCCATGTCCATTTTCTTTGAGGAGGTTTTTTAAAGAAGATTTCTTGTCCCCAAGCCGAAGTTTCCGATGTTTGGAGGATCTAGGGTTGATTTTTGTCCAATCTTTGCCTTAAAATCACCTATTACAATTGTGAACCTAGTCTTTTCCGCGTTCTTTGCTGTGGTAAGGTCTTCGAAGAACTGTTCAATATCGTCATCTGGTGCTGAACATGTGGGGGCCATAAGCCTGTATTACCTCCATCCTCTATCTGCTGTTCAGTGCAATCACGATTTATATAACTCTGTCTGATATAGCGCTGCCGTGGTGCCTCATTTGATCCGCGGGTACCTATTTGGCCAGGCCTCATTCGTACCGGTCCTGCATATCTACAAGATCTTTCCCTATCAGCCATTGGGACGCGCCGTGTCGGGGTTGAGGCCCCCAAATTTTTGGAGTAAAACCCATGTTTTTATCTAGCCCCTATTCAATTCCTGGCCGGACAAGCAACATTGGTTAGAAACTGTTGAGTTTCATCCGTTATACATGTTGCGATCGCTAGGAACTTGGCATCCAAGGCACTAGATTGTCATCACCTTGAGTTGGTTCATTTGAAATGGCAAGCGTTTTATTTTCTCACCAGAAATCTGCAGGTTAAATTTCTCCGAAATCTCCCCGAATTGGTGGAGTAGTTTCTGTAGATCGTCTTCAGATTCAGCGAGAAGGACGGCGTCATCGGGGTAACAAACAATATGAATATCCTTTTCTCTTTGGCCCCTCATTCCTTTAATGTGTGAAAAATTCATCCATGATCAGATTGAAGAGGGTAGGACTTTGTCTTGCTCCAAAGGAGTTCTGGTATGGACTAATCCAAGGAAAAAAATCTACCTTGGGGTGGAAAAAGGTGACGTGAACGAGCTTTGACCGAAAATCCTCCATGGCTTCTGATATCGCTTATTGTAGCAACAATAAAACGAAAGTGAACATTTTTTTACAACCATCAAACAACTGGGGGGAAACTGGTGAGTTTTTCGGGCTTTGACGGGCTTTGACGCCAAGCCTAAAAGCCTAAACAGAGTTTCAAATTTGCAATTTCTTCAGTGACCTTTTGTCATTATGATATTGCGGATTTTTACATGAGGTGACATTTTCTCATGTTATATTTATAAGAGTGAGCCCGATAATGAGCAGTTTTTGCCAATTTCTAGCCATACAACCAAGGAACACATGCCACATGAATTAATCTGTAAGGTTTCCTTCGTAACAAGCCAAACTCCCCATGTGGGAGTAAATAGGGTAAACAAACCGGTAGAACTGTGCTGGCCGCATAGCTAAATATTTCCCTTTGAAGTAAAATGAAATTTCCTCAGGATCGATGTGTCATCGCCCATATTGACAAGCAAAGAGGCGTTTTTTCCATACATAAACACTTATGTTAAGTAATTCCATTATGTTAATGGTTATATTTAGTTCCTTTGAAGTTGCAGGCTCTGTGTTTGCGTTTCGTTTTAGATAAACATCGATACGTGTAGCTCCCTTCGATGCCCCTATTGATTAAGGTTGACACATTTCTTTTAACTTTCGTCAGATGGATTTCAGCATCTAATTTGAAAACAAACAGTGGCCGGTTTCATTTCCATCGATTACACACTAATAACGCCGCGCATCGTATATTTCTGTTTGTTTTCTGACTGAACGGAGTTTTATATTTTTATTTTTATTGCAGCTACATATGTCTGCACATTCACGGAAATGAAAGGAGTATTTTTGAAGTCCTTTCGTTGGTTTTCTCTGCGATGGAGTTTTATTTCCAGTTGCTTGTTGAAAAAGTAAACAGTAGACGCTTCATGTCAAGCTTTCCTTTTATGATTATTTTCTTTTGACTTTGCCAGGGCTTTTGTATGCGAAGCAGGACAATAGCCGGGGACCTTAAAATGGCATTCGTCAATTTGTAGCCTAAATAAAGACGAGCTGTGTGTGACCGTCTTCCTATTAGTACTTCCACTCGGGCCAAGTAATTTTGCGGATTTACGATCGCGTATATTCATAGGGCCGCTAAATACGCCCAGTGCATTAAAAGCCAAACAATGCATTTAATTCAGACATTCTGCAGTTGACATGGGGGCAAGTAAAAGTCGCATGTAGGTACATAAAGTGGCGTCATTCGCAGTGTACATCTCGGTAATTGCAGGGGCCGTAAAAATTAACGACGGGAAACGCGCTCGGAACGTGAGCAATTGAATGTGACCATCCAATGCAGTCAAATGGAGAGAGCAGCTCAGTCAGAAATGCTCATCCCATAATCGGAACGGATGTCCCCAAGATTTAATGCTTAGCCATATTGTGCCGCTCTGCACCCTCAAATGCCACTTACCGCTTCGTTGTGCTGCAAATGTTCTATTCGGATACTTTCCTTTGGGGGAGGAAATTGATATTTTCAACTTGGCGACAATGATAAAAACCTCCAGGTCTTTCGAGCTAAACTAAAACTTGTTTTTTTTGGGCGGCAAATGAGAATGGAATTTTCTAATTAAAATTTCCGATTAGCAAATGTATGCAATTTGCAAAAATCCAGAGTTTCAACTTTTGCAATTCCGAATTCACTCAACTGTTAATGCCTTAATACTCTTAGCGCAACTGCCATAATAGATGTTGGCTCAGCAAAACTAGAAGCTCGGCCTTTACCATTATGATTTTTAGTGGCAATTCAGCGGAAAAACGTTGAAGCTCGACCCACTTTTGAATGTCATTTTTATGATTAAATTTCAAAACTTGCAGATACTTTACTGCACTTGGGCTTTTGTCGAAGGCGCAACGTATCGTTTAAGCGACAATATTGGCTGAGGATGTAAATAATCTTTTACGATATACCATGGCTGGGAATTCATGCAATTTATAGTTGACAAATTTTTGTTAGGGAAAGTAGGTTGGTTTATGGAAGATTTCGACGAAAATGACCAACAGTGTGCTTATTAAATGCGAGAAGCGTTCAAACTGCTTCAAAGTGGATGGATTCAATTTGTTGATAGTGTGGAAAGATTGGCGGTTGTGCCTGTAAAATGTAGCTGCTCCCGATTCCCACAAGCAGAAGGTTTCCCGAAGGGTTTTAATGAGAGAACGGAAAAATGAGCATGAAGATCTCATTCCAGAGGCCTGCAATTTTTACAATTTTCTATACTCAAAACAGTAATTTTGAGTCAATAAAAGCCCTGTGAGGATTTCAAATTCACGAAATTTCTAAACTAGAAAACTTTCCCATCTAGAACTATGCATGGTTTGGTTTTTATATCATTTCTATCTGGTTGCGATCAAGTTAAATATTTCGCTGGATCGTCGTAAACAGGGAGACGCACTATCACCCACGCTTTTTAATATCGCATTGGAGAAAGTAGTAAGAGAAGCCCAGAACTATTTTACAAAATCGAAGAAGAAGCGGCATATCTGGGGCTTAAAGTCAACGAGGCCCAAACAAAATACGTGCATGTCTCAAGACCACGCAGAGCTAGGGTAGGACAGAATAGTGACCATGGACACATACTCTGAAAACTTTGAAAATGTAAAACATGAGTGAAGAAATCAGAGAGCGCCTAAAGTCAGCCAACAGGTGCTTATACGCCCTAAAGGATATACTCGAGTCCAAATACGTGACTACGAGAACGAAAATCAAAACGTACCAAAAAGACCCGTGGTAATGTACGGCTGCGAAACCTGGACTCTGACTGGGCCAAATGAGGAACTCTTTCGAAGATTCGAGAGAAAAGTCTCCAAAAACCAGGATACGCAAATCTACCGAATCAAAACAAATGCAGGTTGAGATGGGCAGGGCACGTACGAAGACAGCCAGAGGATAGAATGGTCCGCTTTATATGGGACAGAGCACCAGAAGGAAAACGACCACTTGGGAGGCCGAGCTTAAGGTGGCGTGATAATATAACATTGGACCTCCGGCAAATGGGCATCGGGAATGGCAAATCCTTGCCTCAGCCAAGGCCCATCAGGGACTGTAGAGCTACGGAGTAGTTTATTATTATATATATATATATATATATATATAATCTTTATTTCTCAATAGGCTATCGGCCCTCGGCCTTTCTGCCCTTGCATACATGTATACCCATATATACATGTATTGGATTAATTTTCTAACTTAAACTATCCTAACTGTAAACTTAAAATTATTACAAAGCAAAAAAAATCTCTCTTCTATGTCATGTCTTTTCATCGTCTAGCAGGTTGGTTCGGTCGTGTTGGAAGTGTTCAAGTAGTGTTGTTGTTGGGATGCGGAAGAGGATTGTCTCGTTTGTCTCGTGAGGCAAAGGGGATTCAGGAGGGTCCAGTTGTAGGGATTGTGTAGTTGGTTTTGAGGATGTCTTATTTTCGTTATTGATCTCAGGGCAATCTGTTCTGTTGTTTGAATGTGTTGTTTAGTTTTCCCAGATGCATTCGCTGTCAGTATATGTCCGTAGTCAAGCAGAGGTCTACATATTGATTGGTAAATTTTTGTGGCGGACTTTGTACTGATTCCTTTGTCTTTGTACGTCGGTGATGGGAAGTGTTTTGTCCGTTGAATGATTTTCATTCTTACGTTCTGTGCGTGTTTCATAAATTTTAGTTTTTGTCCAGTGTCATTCCTAGATATTTTGCCTCTTGTTTTGCTCTAATTCTGTTTCCGTCTGTTGTTACTGATGGAGAGTCGTCTTTAATTTGGTGGTTTGGTAAAAGTAGTTGCTTTTTCGTGGCGTTTGGTGTAAGTCTCCATTTGTAGAACCAAGCAATTGTATTGTCTCTTAGTGTTTGAACTTTTTGTACTGCTTTTACTGTAGTTTTGTCATGCACGATCAATGCAGTGTCGTCGGCGTATTGTAGTATGTAAGCAGATTTTTCAATGTGTCTTTTGTCGTGGAGACTGTGATTGTATATGTCGTGGCAGTATATATTGTAAAGAAGGGGTGATAGCGGGGATCCTTGTGGGAGTCCTTGTTCAGGGAAGAAAGCAAAGGAGAGGGTTTTATCTATGCGTACTTCTAGGTGTCTGTTTGTGAGTAGGTTTTTGATTGCGTGAATTATGTATTTGGGGGTTTTAAGCTGGTAAAGTTTATATAAAAGTCCTTTGTGCCAGACACTGTCAAAGGCCTTATTGACGTCCATGAAGAGACATGCTGTTTTCTTGTTCGTGAGGTGAGTTGTTTGTATGTTGTTGGTTAGTATAAAAAGTGGGTGAACAGTTGAGTGTTTAGGTTTAAATCCGAATTGGCATTGTGGTATTCAAGAATTTTCCTCAGTACAGGGAGTAGTGTGATAGGTATGTAGTTTTGTGTTTGTGTATTGTCTAGTCCGGTTTTAGGAATTGGTATTATTATTCCTGTTTTCCAGGTATCTGGTATCGTGTTAGTTTCAATACAGTTGTTGAATAGTTTCAGTATGTGTGTGTGTTTGCGGAGTAATATTTTTCCGTAGTTCGCCTTTTATATTGTCTTTTCCCGGCGCCGTGTTTTTAATGTGTGCGAGTGCTTCGTCGTATTCTTCTTCAGTAATTAGTTGATGTGCGTTGTTTATTTCGTTTGTGAAGTAGGTCTCGTACCGATCATTTATTGCGTTAAAGTTTTGGTCGTCAAAGTTAGGGTTAGTGGAGGTTGTGAAGGCATGTTGAAAATGTCTGGCAAATGCGTCCGCTTTGGCCTTGTCTGTATACAGTTCTGTACCGTTTTCATTTATTATACCAGTAATAATGTATTTTTTTTGTATCGTGACAGTTTTTTGATTTTTTGCCTTCCAACAATCCAAAGAATTTGACTCATAACTAAACTTTCTAATAAAAAACAACTGTTCCATTTCTGCCACAAACTTGAAGACTTTTTTAGACAAATTTCTCTATATGTGCTTATTGGCATTAAATCACTAAACAGCAGCAAACCCTAGCTAGCAACAACACTCAGTTTACTCAATCTAAATGAGCCATCTTGGCCGGATTAATGCATGCTCTTAAATTTCAAGCTACTCAACAGTTAAGAGCCTTCTGTTATTTGTGTGCCATCACTTCATGAAAATAACCTTTATATTCACAAATTATTTTTAAATATCAATTTGCCCGCTATCGATATTATCTTAATGGCTGACACTGATATATAAATTGCAACAGCTGTAACGTTGGTCGAGGAAAGGTGTTTTTGGCTGATGTCGTTACGGTGCCTTAGGGAGCACTTGAGGTCTCGCCTTTTAGTTCAGCCATGTTCAATTCGGACCATCCGTGTTATAATTATTATCATTTCGCAATAAACGGGAATTTTTGGCAGATGCAACTGGGCAAAAAAAACGACGAATGGTTAATGGAACATTCGAGCTTGAAACGTAACTGGTATCTAGCTTTATTATTGCGAATCAGATTAGGGAGTTGAGGCAGAGGAAGTTTCTTCTGGTGCATATTGTGTGTATGTAGACGTTGCCCATTTTAGTTTTAATGTGATTTTCCCAAAGTTGATTAAATGTGAAGCATTTCGATTGACGAATCGCGTCTTCCATTTAAAATTTACGATCCCTGCAGTTTACAGCACTTCCTTTGTCACGCTTCAATACATAAAATAATAATATAATGGAGTATATAGAGTCGATTTGATGGCACCTAGAATGAGATAACAACTTTATTAGAGTAAAAAGAAAACAACCGCTCAAACTTGAGGAAACAAAATAAAACGGCAACACATCAGGCAATAAATATTTTACTTACTGAGATGGAAGTTGTTTTACGAGTTTAGATAGAATTTAAGAAAAAATAAATAAAAACTTTACTCGGGGAATAAAATTGCTATTTCCATATAAGCTATAAAGTTGACGCGTAGCCATTCATAATATACTCGGGATTTAAGGGCTGTTGCGATATTATTTTGGAAAATGGTATTTTTGATTTACTCGACTGGCAGTAAAATTTTTCACAGTATTAACATTTAAGGTTTGTGATTTAAATCGGGCGCAATAAGAACTTTTACTGCTCAACTTGGGGAATGTAATTATTCCCTGCTCTCTGGGGAAATGAAACTGATAAGGTCTGGTTTCGGTACCAGTTGTGGTCAAACGTTTTAAACAAATCGATCGCTAGCAAAAATGGGCAATGTGGGGTTGCATGCACGTAGAAAATGAAGTACATATTTCGACTTGTAGAAATATTTGAACATCTACCAAATGCGCTTTTGGAAAATCGTCATAACTTTCCGACTTGGTCATCGTCTCACGCCATCCAATTATGGAAACTCCAAGGAACAATAAACCAAATCAACGGAATAGATTGCACGAATGTAAAATGCAACTTATGCCTTATTCTATTCAGATCAATCTTGTTTCATTTAACGAAGCCTTCTCTTTAGGGAAACGGTCGGGAAAGGTCAAAAAGTCATTTATTTAAATCCATCGGGGCCCCGATAAACGGCCTTATTAGGCCAGGCACATCTCAAAAACTCTCCTAAATAGTCACGACACAGAAACACCGCTAAGTCTGTTTTCTGTTTTGCCCAGCTGAAAATGTCGTGATCGGCATATTTATGTTTTTTCTTATGTCGTAATTTTGTACACTTTTTCTTTGAAAACGGTAACAATGTCGTTCCGTTTCGGGTCCGTCGTTTGGCATTTAGAGTAAATAGGACTGGAAAATATTTTGGTGATGGCACCGATTACACAATTCGGACCAGCTTTTTAAAGCATTTATGACTTACCTCATTTATTTATTCAAATTTTTGTAGCTTTTCTTTGAAATCCACAGATAAAGGTCACTGTCCCACTTCCTGCCCGTTTGATTGATCTGCAACAAACTAAATCAAATTAGTTCAACCTTTCACGTCAAATCCTTAGTTTTCATTGCAAGGAAATTGTTTTATTTCGCTTTTTTCTGTTTTACTCATTTACAAATCTAGATTTTATAATTCTTGCAATTGAAAATGTATTTTCAATTACAAACTTCAACATCAACTTCCTCGCTCTGCATTTAAGGCGTTAACAGGCTCTTCTTCATGCTCATACTTACCAACGAAGAATATTTGCGACTAATGACAGTACAGAAAAAGTGTCTAAAATTGTCATCTTTTCGGCATAAAATTGATGAGTTTTTCGGGCTTTTAGGTGTGCATCAGGGCATTTTTTTTTATTGCAAAGTTTGAGTTTGAATGAGGACGGTCGTCAGTTTGGTCGGTACGCGTTTATATAAGAATTACTCGAAACTCAATAGAGTTTGTACCATGCGAATTCTTGTCTTAGAAAGAGGAACGTTTGCTCTATATATCCTGCGAGTTTCGATTTCCAGCCGTCATCAGGGAATTTTTGTAATTAATTGCGAAGTTTGACTTTGAATCCTGACGGATGCCAGTTTGGTCGGTACGCGCTCCTGTAAGAATTACTCGAAACTCAATAGAGTTGGGACCATGCCAATTCCTGCTTTAGAAAGAAGAAACCTTGCGCTATATACCCTGCGAGTTTCGACTTACAGCCATCATCAGGAATTTTTTTTTAATTGCGAAGTTTGACTTTGAATGCTGACGGTCGCCAGTTTGGTCGGTACGCGTTTCTATAAGAATACTCGAAACTCAATAGAATTGGAACCATGCGAATTCTTGCCTTAGAAAGAGGAACGTTTGCTCTATTTATCCCGTGAGTTTCGATTTACAGCCATCATCAGGGCAATTTTTTTTAAGTGCGAAGTTTGACTTTGAATACTGACGGTCGCCAGTTTGGTCGGTGCGCGTTTCTGTAAGAATTACTCGAAACTCAATAGAGTTGGGACCATGCCAATTCCTGCTTTAGAAAGAAGAAACCTTGCGCTATATACCCTGCGAGTTTCGACTTACAGCCATCATCAGGAATTTTTTTTTTAATTGTGAAGTTTGACTTTGAATGCTTGACGGTCGCCAGTTTGGTCGGTACGAGTTTCTGTAGGAATAACCCGAAACTCAATAGAGTTGGAACCATGCGAATTCTTGCCTTAGAAAGAGAAACTTTTGCTCTATATACCCTGCGAGTTTCGATTTACAGCCATCATCAGGGAATTTTTTTTAAGTGTGAAGTTTGACTTTGAATACTGACGGTCGCCAGTTTGGTCGGTGCGCGTTTCTGTAAGAATTACTCGAAACTCAATAGAGTTGGGACCATGCCAATTTCTGCTTTAGAAAGAGGAAAGTTTCTTCGATATTCTCGAAAAGTTTCAATTTTAATTCTGCCGCTTAGTTTTGTAGAATGCATGATCGATTTTGATCAACATGGAGGCTTCCTAAAAAGTACCGGAAATCTATGGTAGTTGAAGTTGGAATCTTGCTCAAAGCAGCAGGACTTCCAAATGGTAATATTATGTACATTGGAATCATGGATGAAAATCGGCAACTCTCGCACCCCATTCTTTAATGGCCGTAATCAAATACAGTTGAGACACGGTCTAAAACATAAATCAATCGCTTAGGTTGGCTCTCAATGGATTCAATCGCCATGTGGGGTGTGAAGAGACGTTTTAAAGCAGAGGCGTCTCCCATGAAAAATTGACACTGTGCAACCTGCCCAAAAATGTCTTCTTATCTAAACAAAGGATACACAAAGTCCTTGGAAGGAAAGCGGTTTGAAACCTCCTGGTACAAATCGAAATAAAAATTGCACTTTGTAGCTAATGGCCATTTGGGCATTAGCATAGAGTAAATTATAGGATCAATTTAAAAGGTCATAAAATTTTCACTCTCTAAAATCTAATTATACTACCAAATGCTGTGACATAATGGATGGATGGGAGCGTTGCTGCGGTTTGACCTGACCGCACGTCCATGGCCGTAGTGAAGCGTTTGAATACAAAGAGAGGGTACACGAGCGTAAATTATGATCACATAAACCTAGTCAGGGGGAAAAAACTTCCGAATATCAGCTGAGACCAAGTAGTCCCCTTAATTATTGAAATGATTAGGCTTTTGTTGGAAAGTCTATAAAATCAGTCGGGTGCAGTCGATAGATAGGTTTTATGGCCTGGTCATTGCGAAGTAACCAGAGTGTAAGAATAACCAGAATGAGACTAATATGTTTTAAACCTGACTTCGGTAATTGCTTCCTTTTCCTGCCAATACAATTGTCTAAATTAAATAAAGCAATCTGAGCTCAGTGAGAACGTCTGCAAGCTTCAATCGATCGAAGCTTGCAGACGTTCTCACTGAGCTCAGCGCAAAAGGAACACCAAAATATTTAACCATCATCATAGAACAACTCAACACGGACAATGTAACTGAAATAAAAACAAAATCGACATCCACCGGTAAAATAAGAATAAAGCCCGGTGTGAGGCAAGGCGACAGCTTGAGTCCCTTTCTGTTCAACCTCATTATGGACAGGATAATAGAGAGGGTTCGGAAAGTAAAACATGGCTATAGACTGGGAAGACACCTCCTCAAAATCGTGTGATTCGCAGACGATGCAGCGCTCCTCACAGATACGGAGGACGGCTTACAATGGCCACTGCAGGCGTTCAAAAGTGAAGCCGAAGAACTCAACATGAAGATCTAGGGAGCCACGTCGCTGCAAGCTGGTAGTTGATGACAAAATAATATAGCAAGTTTCAGATTTCAGCTACTTGGGAATCAAAATATCGTCGTGGGGAAACCTGGCGGGTGTTGTCAGGGAGCAGGTCAATACATCTGCCAGGGCAGCAGGCGCCTTGAAGTCGTTAATATGGCGAAACCAATTTATGACCAGCTAATGTAAGGTCAGAGTTTTCAAAATTTGCGTACGCACGATCATGACATCTGCGGATGAGACCAGAGCCGACACATCCGAAACAAAGAGGATGATGCGTTCTGAGATGAGGACCTTAAGAGCCATAACAGGTAATACCTTGAGAGATCACAGGAAGAGTGAGGACATCCGAGAGGAGTGTGGGATATTGGATGTGGTGAGATGGTCACGTGCAAGAAGAAGATACTGGAACGAACATGTTTCCAGAATATGCGATGGGAGACTTGCCAAGATTGCACGGAATGGCAAGCCAGCTACTGGAAGACCACCAGGACGCCCTCCGAAGAGATGGAAGGATAGCTGGTCAAGAGGTCACGTGAGAGGGTAAACAAGCCTTTGTCTTTCGAAAAGATGAAGAAGAAGAAGAAGAAATAAAGCAAGGGCTTGAAGCAGATATTCAGTGGTTAAAAGATACAAAACACATAGAAAGTCGATTGGGTCCAAATAAAAAAAGATATTGAACTGCAGTCGCAGACTAAATATACTTCTGAACCAATCTAAAAATTCGCTATCAACATCTGTCTATAGAACAACATTGGAAAAAGTTTAATGAGATTTGTTAAAAGTTCTGCATGTTGAACAACAACGTTGCGCAAACTGATTTAAAATTCCATCAGCTTTTAAATAAAATTAACCTGTGATTGGCCATTAGCATTTCCACTTAAACTTCTTCGTTCCACTAAATGCGAACGCAGGAAAAAATGTCCAACGAACAATAAGAACACTCACGTTCAAAATATGTTATACTTTGTATTTTAACTTATATGGGTGGCCACAAATTGTATTTTTACGACTGGACGCCATAAAAGCGCAATTCCATATTGGTAACTAATTGGTGCTGAACAGCATTCCGACATGTGTAAGTTATTAAGTAGTAGATGAGGAACTATGAAATACCATTTGTAATAGATGGAAGTTGGAGATTTTGTTGAAAAGGTCATAATTCACTATTTATTGCCAACAAAAGATGGTATTTTTACTAGTTTTGTAAGGTTTTTATCATGTGATTTGAAGCCTTTGGAACAACATTAATAAGTTTTTATAAGGAAACACAAAAAAGTGTCCTGTGCCACTCCGGAGTAGATTATATTGAAACAACAGAAAATAAACCATTCTGTCCGCAACCAAATTAACATACTAATAGTAAAACAAGAAACTACGTGCTGCTGTTTTATATTATTTTTGTAAACAGTTTCCTCAGTTCGCGTTAACGATAACTTTCCCGATTATGGCGTAGCTCGAAAATAAAATAAGGCCATAAGAATATTGCACCTCGCTTTTAAGGCTTGCATGTACGCCTCACATTACTTCCAGTTTTCCCTTGATATATGATGTTGTTGGACTGAAATATAATAAATAAAATATTAAGGTTTTTCTAGTATCTTTTCCTAGCACGATTCTGATTCGAATGCTTTTCCACCGTGAAAATTCATTATTGTCGTTGACAATTACACGGTAGTAAATTTTGCCCATAGTCATTTTGTTAATTGTTTCACTATGAGTGGCCCACGGGGACCTTTCGAATTTCACTCAATTGGCTTTATAACTATTGACCCACATTTGGGGGTTTAATCTGGGAAATAAGAATTAAACGCCGAAGTGCACGGAACCAGGAACAAAGAATATAAAATTTTTCTTCTCCGATAACAGTTTTATGCAAAGTTTTGAGAACGCAAAAA
Source organism: Dendroctonus valens (assembly GCA_024550625.1). Lineage (NCBI taxonomy): Eukaryota > Metazoa > Arthropoda > Insecta > Coleoptera > Curculionidae > Dendroctonus > Dendroctonus valens. The sequence goes on along the minus strand of JAJTJO010000055.1, from coordinate 757,187 downwards.
AGAAAACTTCTTTCGTGCCACCAGGAAATTCCCTGTTATTACTATATACAAAATTTAGATATGAAGTTATGCGGGGGCAAGAAATGCTGCTTTATAATTCTGTTATTAGCGGAAAAAGGCCGGATAAGTCCACAGTAGGTTGTTAGACGAATTTAAATAGCTGTCATTATAAAATGAAGTTGTGTGTTTGGAAAATTAATGATTCACGGGATTTGTATAATAAGGGGCACGGAAAAAGTGCGGTTTTTAAAATCGCTGTTCAAACATTCAAGGAATGTTGCCATACAATTTCGATGACGGTTTATGAACAAGATTTACCGATATTTAAATACGAGTTCATTTCAAAACAGAATCGTAAATTAACATGATTAATCCCTTCGACCGCATGTTTACCCAATTGGAGGCACTCGAAAATAAACCATTTTCCAAGGAAAAGCGACACATTACAAGAACCAAATTGTTAATGTGCCCATAAAAATTCCGAAAAATTTTATTCCGCCGAACGGCCATAAATAAATCAAAAGCCGATCTGAACTGGGGGGGTGTATTTTCGAGCGCTGCCAAACAAAAAAACACGATTTGTCAAAGTCCGCTGAAAAAGTGATAAAAAATATATTAAAATAAATCTTATTTAAATAAGTCGTGTTTTCTTCGTGATGATGTATTAGGGTTGGGTTCAACTCGGTAGTTTGTAACTGTGGTGGATACGGATTTATGCGACATTAAATTCAATCTTTTTTCGATCGTCGCTCTGTCAATGGGCTAGCAATTTTTAATTTTCGCCTTTTAATTGCATTGCTTGAAACAGTCTTAAGCTGACTGGAAAAATGCTAGATCCAGATTACAATCGTTATTTGAAAAACAGCTGAAAATGCTAAAAGAGTGATGTGGTTTACTTTTAAAATATTGACCCAGAGTGAACCGGACAAGATTCGGACAGGATAAGACAAGAAGATCATTAAAATGGTTCCCTGTGGATGAAGAAAAAGAAGCTTTATTTCATGTCTGGATTTTTGATCAATTTGTATATCGGTGTTTTTGCATCACAACCTTCTAAGGCGCGCAGCAGAGGAATCAATTCGACTATTGCAAAATGGTATCCCACAAGCAATAAAGGTGTCTAAAACGTAAATGCTGTGCGAATTTGGTTTGTTTTGAGGTACTAGTTCCTTCTTAAAGCTTAGATGTACTTGGTGCGCGATTTAATTTTTGCGACATGTTTTTCTGAAGCTCGGTTCAGAAGCACCACTTGCAATATTTGAATATTGGTTCTAACAGTCGAACGAGAAACCGTGAGTGAAAATGCGACGTTAATTGGGTTTCATTTGAGAAACTGGTTTCGTCAGAATTAATGCCTAAAGTTCGGTTATATTTCAGTTTGATTTTCACTTTTGAATCACATACCCCTTGCAATTTTATCAATCAAAAAGTGACCTTCATTGTAAAGGGTGTTTCAACAAGAACGACGGATTTAAATTTTAAATAAAACATATATATTTGTGGCATAAGTTTGAAACATTTATTGAAAAATGAAGTACACATGATGAGGTAATGAATGGAAGAAGACATCGGACAAATGACCGCCTCGGCTTTGCTGGCACAGATGTGCTCTTTTCTTGAAATTTTCAAGGACTGTTGCGCATAAATTTTGCGGTGTTTCAGAGATACAGCGTTGAATTTCATCTTTTTAGGCTTCAATAGTTGTTGGTTTGTTCGCATAAACTTGTGACTTTAAAAAACCCCAAAGAAAAAAATCCAAAGGCGTTAAATCGCATGATCTGGGCGGCCAATGCCGATCTCCAAAACGAGAACTAACACAACCAGGAAATGGCTCGTGCAGTAATTCAACAGTTTCTCTGGCTGTATGGCATGTTGCACCGTCCTGTTGAAACCACATGCTGTTGAGATCCATATTTTGCAATTTTGGCACAAAAAAGTTAGTTAACATTTCACGATAACGAACACCACTCACGGTTAATGCTTGACCAACTGCATTTTCGAAGAAAAATGGTCCGATGATGCCTCCAGCCCACAATGCACTCCAAACAATGACTTTTTGGACGCATCTGTTTCAGAACGATCACTCGTGGATTTTTGGAACCCTAAATGCGATAATTTTGTCGATTAACGAAGCCATCAAGATGAAAATGGGCCTCGTCACTAATGATTTTTGTTAAAAAATCATCGTCCAATTGTCATTGTTCCAAAATCCAATCAACAAAGGCTCTTTGTTGCCCATGATCTTCCGGCGTTAGCTCTTGAGCCAATTCAACTTTGTACTCATGAAGCTTCAGATGGTTGTCGAAACACCAATTTCCTCAACATTTGCACGTACTGCGGCGATATTTTTAGTCGAGCGACCAGGACGAGCGCGTGTTTCTGTTTTCACTTCATTTTCTTCATTAATTTTCTCACAGTGGCATTCCGAAGGCCCATAAGTCTACCCTTTTTACGAACTGTGGCTTCAAAACTTCCACCACTTTGACCGTCGTTCTTATTGGAACACCCTTTATATCTGGTATAAATTTCGGTTTTATTTCAGTGACTGATGCCTTCAGTATTAATTTTTGAACTTTGGGCATTTTTTAGGCGGGTTTTTATGTTTACATTGCGTGCTTTTGAACAGCGGTTCAGAAAAACCACTTCCAGTAACGGAGTTTCAGCACTGAGTCCATAATTAGAAATTTTCAGAGTAAATTCAAATTGATGACACTGATTCCCTTCTTCAAAATTAATTCTTGAACTTTGGATAAATTTTGGGCGGTTTTTCATTTCTACACCAAGTCATTTTGAAGCCTTTTTCAGAAGAATCGTTTGCAACAGCAGAATTTGGGTTCCAGCAGTCTATAAAGGAAGAATTTTTGTAAATATGGAGTAAATTTGGTTTTCTCACAGTTGCTAGCGCCTTCAAAATTAATTCTTGCAATTCGGACATTTTTGCGAAGCGATGACTATGGCTTGACACCAAATAGACTGATTGTCTTTTGCAACTGAAGTTGCTAAACACCGTGGAATGAGAAATTCGATCCAATATATGTTCAATATTATTCAAATCTTCCCAATATATTAAATATTCATCATTTTGATGGTTATATAATCGTAAAGTTTCACATTGAATTGTATTGAACGGCATTGCAAACCATTTTAGGTCGTGGCTCGTAGGTGTTTTCACGAGTTTAACGATGGGATTCTTGCAAAACACCTAAAAAAATCGAGAAAACTTATTAAATATTCACTTTGTGCGCAAACGAAGAAAATTAAAAATTTATAATTGCAACATATTTTGTTGGCTCACCGTCGTTTCCCCGGTTCATTTTGAATAAATGTCAAATTCATGTAGTTAGATTTTTAAATTTATCTCTTTGATAATTGTGCTAAAGAGACTTGAGCGCCTTTAGCACTTTGCCTGATCTGATCTTAAAAGTTTAAGAGTAAAATACCGGCAATTATGACGGCGGATATTATTTTATATGATGTGCATCTGCGGTGTTTTGATGGGATTTTGGCAGTAAAGTGTGCCCACACATGTAATAATAATGTTACCTTGGTGGTCGGTTTAGGTGATGCTTTATGAAACTCTTCAACGTGCTTGAAGATTTTGCATTTTTCTTGTATTTTATGGCTTTTCTTTTGGTAAAAGTTAAAATCCGAAGGTTTTAGTACTAAATACCTTCTTGTTGTGTATCACTTTAGGATTTTACCTGGTTGTTTTCACTAGTTTTACGCGGTTAACATTTAGTCGATTAAAGCGTCTCCCTGCCGCTTAAAGAGGTTAAATAATAATTCCATTATCAGCCGATAAAATCCATAATACCAGGGCAAAGTATTTTTTAATACATTTTCCATTATATCGGCATTATCGTAAAAATTGACTGACATACAACGGGCGCGTGGCTTTCCAGATCGCCATCTGCCCGTTATCAGGGCCATAAAGATGTCTTTATAAAAATGTTGATTCAGCTTTTCGATCTTCAATAAACATTGGCAAGTGTTTCGTCAACATATGGTTTACATTAAATTTTTGTCGAGTAAGTTGATAGGTTTAACATCTAAAGTGTATATGTGTCGGTGTCAGTGGTGTCTGCATGTTGGTTTTATCCGAAGCTTCTGGGAATTATTGCTAATTGAACTTTCGGGAATAGCAGCAAATTAATGCTCGAGATGTGGATTATTTTGTTTGCTTTCGGGGCTTTGCAACGAAAATTGATTATTTAAATGGTTAATTGTTAATAATAAAATGATGTTGAGTTTGGCACCAGGCAAGGACAGCTATTGAAGGCTTGCCACAGATTTGGTGTGGATAAAGTCTAGTTTTGTATGGATTTTTTTCACAGAAATAAAACAGTCAACGATTTTTTCAGGGTTTAAGCCGAGCAAAATGCGACGAAATGCCGGCAACGCTTCATAAATCAAGACACAAAATTACACATTAACAGATTAGCTTCCATTAGGAAAAAATGTAATACTTTAATAATTATATGTCAGTTACAGTGTGTAATGACAATAATGTGCCCAGACCGACACAGTGCTCAAACACATATTAATTAAAACGTCATTAGGGCTGTCCCGATTTTTATCAGATATTTCAACCGGCTCGACCAAGTTCACCTTTAAAGCTGCCTTTTTTTATGCAAGCTGTAGAAGCTTATTTGTGGAGGCTTCGCCTTTTTTCCCAGTAAATCATAGAAAGTAGGCTTAAGATTGTTGAATAAAAGAATGCTAATTAAGGAGACGAAAAGAGCTGGATTACACAATGTAGCATCAGCAAAATATGGCCCACATTAAGTGTAGCACTCACCATAATACCCAAATGGGAAAATGTAAATGGCGAAACTTAAGCAATTATCTCTTTCTGGATCATAAATTTTAGTGCTAATATACTTATGAATGATTTACCGACATCTACTATACAGTGTGTTTACAGCTCCATAACACTATTGGAAACAAAAGTGCCTAAGCCTTTTAACCCTTTCTGAATGCAAACGCGCGGGCAATAGATCACTTTTATGGCATTATTAAAATAGGATTTATCTACTGGAAAGAACAACCGAATTATCGAGCACATCAGAATGGGATTTTGCACTTTTGTCTAACGGCTGGCCATGTAATTAATGGAACTTTTATTTAATGCAATTATCTGATCATATATTACAGCAGAGATAATGTATTAGTTGGCTTAGATTTTCTAGCACCTGGGGTGATTTATGTTCAATTTAACGTTGTTATTTTCATATAAGTTGCATTTTAATCTGCAGACCATTCTTTATGCATGTTTTGTGTTAATGAGTACAAGCGCAATCACCATTAAAGTCGGACAGGGGTCACTAATGCCTCTCGCTTTGCCTTTCCCAAGGGATCTCACTTTATTCATGGGGAGGAAAAATTACTCTAAGATTCATCAGCTGCGTTGGCCGCTGATGGAAGTGTATTATGAACTTTTGTTGTTGTGCGCTTATCTGATTACAACCAGCCAGCACAGTGTAAAAAGCCATAATTCAACATTTCCACACATCTTTGAATTAGTAATAGCCACCGATTATGGCACAACTGTACAGAAATCAATCACGATTTTCGCATTAATTCTACCGGGATATGTTTTTGCAATCATTTACACTAGTTTGTACATCTTGTTAATTCCGGATGTGAACACTTTGAGCACCGTCTATAACCAAACATGAACGCAAATTAATGTATAGCTTTGCAAATCCAAACATAGCGTAATTGTTCACTAATGTGAACGTGGCTGAGCACACCTAGGAAAACGTTTCTGGGAAATCAATGAGCCATTGTTTCGATCGAGATTCGAATCAATTTTCCCCACTATTTCATTATCTGGCAAAAACAATGCTGAGGACAGGACGAGAGTAACACCCCTTCGGTTCTTACACCAGACGTTTGGTTTGCAACTGCTGCAATCATCCTCAACACCAGGAAGGCGAGCTAAACTCGCTCGCCTTATGTGATTGTGTCCATTCTGAAACTGGTGAGTTTTACGTGGAAATTCCTTCCCACGACGGTCTAAAGGAGGGAACAACTCACCAGTTTCAAACAATGTGTGTTAACAACGTTCATCTTTAGCTAATATTTGGGGGACACGGAAGGAGCCTCCAAGCGAGCAACATAGTAGAAATCTCACGACTGTTGCCGGCGTCCCCTGGAAACGTTTATTGACGGCCAATCCTTCCACCACCAAAGCAACAGCAAGAAATCAAAATGAGAACCAAAATCAACCCAAGGTTCTTGACCGGATGCGACATTCTGTGTGCACAAGAAACTCATAGGGACGTGACCCATCATAGACCCCAGATCGCAGGAATGCACATGTTAGCAGAAACTCCGCACAAGAAACAAGGAAGTGCTATTTTCGCCAAGCCCGATAAGGCTATATCATCAGCATATTGCACCCAGAGCAAAGGAATTGAAATTATCACTATAGAAATAGGCAAAGTCACAGTCACATCCGTCTACAAACCTCCTACAGAAGCGTTTACTTTTGCACCGCCAAAGAACCCTGATTCCCAGACACATCGACTTGTCATTGGCGATTTCAACAGTCACAACACCTCATGGAGGTTACGGGGAAGCAGTGGAAGAATGGTGCGAAGGGAATGATTTCTCCCTTATAAATGATTCTAAACTCCCATACTCATTCCAAAGAGAAATCTGGAGAAGAGGATACAACCCTGACCTGTGCTTTGCCAGTGATGGGTTGGCTGGTCGCTGTGTCAAAAGAGTCTACGATCCCATACCAAAAACCCAACACCGACCGGTGGGTCTTGAAGTTTATGCTGCCGTAAAAGCACCAACCATTTCTGCTACCCACCAAAATGCATGCATGCTGGACCAGAGACTAGCAGTGTAGAACTGAAACCGGAAAACTACGAACAGTTTACCGAGATACTTAAAGAAATCTCTAAAAATACCATACCGAGAGGATGCAGAACCCAATACATAGCGAGTCTGTCTGACAACACTAAGGATATCTTGAGTAAATATACTAAACAGTAGGAACGTGACCCACTCTGCGAGGATAATGGATCGAGAATAAAAAATGGATCGAGAAACTGGAGAGCCTAGACATGACACATCAGCAAAGCAGCTTGTAATTTTATTAAGAAGCTTAACGGAGACCCAGTGGTAAAACAAAATTCGGTCAATGTAACCCCCAATCAAGTAGCTCAACAACTACTAAAAAACGGCAAAACTGAGAAAAGAATCAACATAAAAAGGATGCAAAGAGACCACGCATAGAAACCAATAGCTTGGAAGCACATTTTACCGTCAAAGAGTTCTGATACCGTAAAACTTTTAACAAAAATATATAACCTCACCAAAGACCACAAACTCACACAAGTAGTCTCATCTCTACTACAAAACCGACGCTTCTATGTAGTTCTGAATGGTACGAAAATCAGGTGGAGAGATCAAAGAACCGGTCTTCCACAAGGGAGTGTTCTGTCCCCAACTCTCTTTAAAATTCACATCAACCACCAGCCTCTCGGGGAAGACTCAAAAAGTTTTGTTTACGCTGAAGATCTCGGTTTAACGGTGCAAGACATGAACGAAACTAGAGAAAGCTTTGAAAGAAATGGCCAAGTCCTATGTAGAGAATGTTCAGCGGCTCGACCCAACGAAAACTCAAGTGAGTGCCTTTCATGTCATGCCTCAAGTGAGAGCTAGAACACACGGAATTCCCAAAATACCTAGGTGTTCCATTAGACCGGATGCTTACCTATAGACAGCACTGCATTCAGAAAAATTCAAGCAGACCTTTGATGAGAGAGAGACACACACTATACGGAACATGTGTGACACATGGAAGAGTCAAATCATGCTGGAACTGCCTTAAGAAGGTTGCTGAAGAACCCCCTGAAAACTACCCATTCGCTACAAAAATCCTGGAGGGGTATATCTGGACTGGCGAACTGTGGCAAACATTGAGTCAGAACTGGGTTGCAAGCAGTGAAAACCAACAAGATTAGATGGAACCAAATAGACCATCAGGACGCTGTATGTGACTGCGGAGAAATACAAGACATGGCGCATCTCACAAGCTGCAGAAACTGCCCCAGCACTTGCTCTCTAAATTATTTATGGAATGCTGAACGGAGCGCCATTGACCTCACCCATTACTGGGCGCATAGATTATGAGTTGTTGTTTTGGACACGGAAAAAAACAGGGCTTAGCCCATCTATATCGGAACCCATAGAAAGCCAAAAAGAAGCCCAGAAGAACTTCGAGTAGATTGATGGGTAAAACATAAAATTTGCGCTTTCGATTTATAGATGTTCCACCTAAATTGTGAAGTTGCCTCTCAGCTCATCATTAAGGACTTACATACAGTTCGAAAACCACCTTTTCCTATTCAATTCTAATGATTCTTCTAATTCCACTTCTGCATCATTTTTATTTTTAAATAATCTGACACAACATAGGAAAAGTGCCGGTCGGTCGGTCGACCTTCTGCTGTAATCGCATAATCACAACTAATTTGTTTTGACTTAGTTTTAATCAAGCCGTTGCAGTTTTTTTGCTGAAAATTGCGGCTCTCCAGCCTATAATTAAACGTTGATGAAAAGATGAATCATACGTATGACCTAATACACACTTTTAATGTTACCATCCGCTATAATTCAATGATAGTCGTCTGCTGCATTCGAAGAAACGCATTTGTGCAGAACTGATTTGAACTTTTGTAGCATCAGTGGTGAAAAGGTTTACTGCAAAATCGGTGAAACTGCACTTAAACTATGAATACATTCTGTTAATCAACAGGTTAACGAACCTTGTGTTACACAAATTAAACTGTTTTTACAATCTCACGCCGGCTAATAAAAGAAACAATATCAAACTAAACAAACATGCAAAAAGGTCAGCAAAATTCGGTCTGCGGTCTACCGAGCCCGCAAGTTTTATAGCGAAATTTGTTACCTACATAAGTTTTAACAAAAAATAATGCAAATTGCGGATAAACATTGATGCATTTCGTCAAAATTAATTATGAAACATAGACGTTGTTTATCGTTGGCTTCAAAGCGCCCGCCCTGGTCATTGTTCGCTACTTGCAGGTCAGGATCTTGACCACTCAGAAAAATTTTAAGTGTTTTTCCCATGAACTATTCAGTACTTTACTCTGGTGGCTAACTGGGGTTTAGTAGACTAACCTACAGATAGGCAAAGGCAACATTCAAAGCAAAACCTTCATCATTGGAACCCAAAATCCAAAGTTATAAAGTAGCAGGTTTAGAGCAATTTTTCCTCACTTCGATAGTGTTGAATTGGTTTGATGAAGTAAAGTGAAGCTGGAGTTTAATGAAGCGCAAATTTTGAAACCCGGCGCTGATAATTGGTTCTAAAGCAGCCATAATGATATGCACATAAATTTCCTGCAAGTGATAAATAAATTATACATCTTTGAGAACCGCACCACATCCTTGATATTTAATCACCAGTCGCGATAACATTCGCAGAAGACTTTTGATATTGTCTAGTCAAGGTTAGTGTTGGTTTATTGATGGCAGCATTTTTCAGAATATTAAGTTAATCAGCTATTGTTTTTAATTTTTTTTTGGTACTACTATAGTGGATTAATAAGGAACAAGTATCGTTCAATAACCACGCATGATGAATAATAATTAATTTGCGGTTTGGTACTACGCATTAATTTTATTAATGATGGTCATGTATGTGTGTCGACAGGCTTTGGACATTCCGGTTGATTGGCTTTTTTGGAGGAAATAAATAAGATGGAACTAATGAAGCCGATTTGCACGTTTGCGGAAAGTCCATTACAATTAACTGTTAATATTTAGTTTATTGCGCGGTAATATTTAACGGGAATTCCCTTTTGAATTGTAAATTAAAATAAAAAATGCATTAAAAGCTTTTAGAGGTGAACTTTTATATTCACGGCATCAATTTAATGTTTCCCATTTACCGAATTAACCAAGCCAGGCTACATTCAAACATGATATCATACTAGAGGCGATTTGCACTCAAATTACCTCCAACATTTATGTTTTATATCCAGATTTATATCCTTAGATTAGCCTAGGTAAATTTCAAACGAAATGACTCATTCGTTCTAGGCATGGGTAATACTGTGCTGAGTTGGGCTATGGAGTTGTTGCGGCTCTGTGCGCTAATGAGTTATAACTCATCGTGTCTCACTGTGCCGCACTTTTAATTACGCTTAGCCTTTAATCCAGGGGCGTATTAAAGCTTCACTAGGCCCGGGGATGGAATTTTAACATCTTTTTTTTTTTGGAAATCCTCTATAATTTACAAAATATATAAGTAAATATTATGGTAAGCAATATATAATATATCACACCAAATGACATGTACAAGATGTTGCCCATCAGCAAAACACTTTCTATCCTTTTGGTATGTATCCCTACATTGTCCTGGATCATGGAGGATTACATTCTATTGGAATCTAACCGGTAAATCCAGCGGATCGTATCGCTTGAGACGCCTTGTGGTGTTGCTTCTGAGCCGGTTCCCAACGAGCGCGTTGGGGTGATTTTCGAGTCTACTGCGATATTTTATACTGATTTTCTGGATTTCTTCTTGTATTGAGGGTACTTGAAGGTCTTGTTGGATGACCCAATTTGGCACAAACCAAGGCGCTTTCGTCATTTGTCTCAAGACTTTTGATTGGAATCTTTCTATTATTCCAATGTTAGATTTCCTAGCCGCGCCCCACAATTGGATGCCATAGTTCCAGATGGCTCTTATTCTGGCCTTATAGCAGAAGTTCGTTGTCGATTGTTAGCTGGGAGTCGACCTATTAGCCAGTTCATTTGGCGCAGTTTGACGGAGAGTTGCTTTCTTTAAGTCGCCTATCCAGGTGCATACCAATATATTTCGCTGCTTCCGCCTGTGGTAGTTGGTGGTTGTTGAGCATTACAGGTGGGCAAGATTCTGGTCTCACTGTATATGTTACATGGATTGATTTGTCCTCATTTATTTTGATGCGCCACAGTCTAGACCACTCATTTATATCGTCTAGGCTCTTTTGAAGCATCCTTGAAGCGTTCTTATTTGATGCCATCACGGCCTTATCGTCGGCGAAGGTAGCTACTTCTGATTGGTGTCTGGTCGCTAGATCAGCTGTGAATGGCAGGTATAGAATGGGTCCCTGTACGCTTCCTTGCGGGACACTCGCGTGAATAGCCATAATTGAAAATCGCTCTTGCTGGAATTTTACTCGGAAACGTCTGTTTGTGAGGTAAGTTTTTAGAAACTGGTTGAACGTGTCAGGTAAACTCCGCTTGAGCTTCTACAATAACGCGGGGTGCCAGACTTTGTCGAAGGCTTGTGACACGTCTAGAAATGCATGTTTTTGTTAATAATGGAAACTACTCTGTGGATTTGTTCAGTGGTGGCATGTGCGGCACATTTTAACATCCAACAAAAAAAGGACACCACATTTTTACCACTTTTCTGAAAATCGCTGAGCCAACTCCTGAAAATTCACCAGTCGCCCATTCCTAGTTCGTTTCGCTGTCGCGATAGCGCAAAAAACGCAAAATCGTAAATCGTTAACCTTAATAATCGGTTCTTGAGGTTGATGTCTTTTTGCTTAATTGGTTTTAATAACTTATTTATTTATATGGCATTTTCGAATTAAAAGCACGTTTTGCGGTTGAAATCCAACAATCCGTTAGGCATTCGTTTCTAATGGCGTGTTGTCTTTTAAAATCACTCATCAAACTTTAAGTCCTCGGACTGTGTCATGTTTAAGTAAAATTCACCAGGTACAATGTGGAAATTGGAAATAATAATTGAAAATAAAATGATGAAAATGAGCCGTCAAAAGCGCCTTAACTCGGTTTCTTGGATTAAATTAGAACAGAGCCACTATTTTTATTGCCCATCAATAAATAAGCCTTATAAACCATTTATAACACTTAAATTGTGAGTAGTTTATATTAAACACGATCTTTTGCAATAAACCCCCTATAAAATATTAAACGTTATTTTTCCATGATTTAGAGCCGTCGGTGCATCGGTGCAATTTATCCATTTTCAGTATCCAACCAGCGGTGTAGCAGGGAATTCGTAGAATCCCCTAGAATCCCCAAATTGTTCTCTTTAGGCAGTGTCAAATGCTGCTGGTCAGAAAAGCCGGAACAAGTTGATTGCTCCCAATACTGCCTCTTCTAGAGCGACTATTTTCCAACTCAATCTAGGAAGATTACTGACGAAGATACTGATCGATATTAGATCGTCTGAGGATACGCTACTGAGTCAACTTGTATCTATACAAGTAGAGTTATCTCATAACAAATGAAAATGCTTCTCGCCGTAATATTGGTTGTATGTTCCTAAATTTACGACTTCGATTGCTGTGTTAAAAGATTAATTTTATTTCCAAAGGCTTAGCGCTGGTCGTGTTTTGCGATATTAAAAATCAACAAGAAGATCACGAACGTAACGAATACTTGTCGACATTGAAATTTATGAACGTTTTGGGGGCCGAGATTAAGAAACACTTGAAACTAATAACCGAAATGTTCGAGATTTTTTTTTTAATTTAATGAAAATTAATTGATTATTACTGTACCAAATGTTTTCTATCACAAACTATGTACTCGACATCCAGATCAATAATCACCCAGTGTGTTGGGCTGCTATAAAAAAAACAAACAGCAATTTCAATATAAGTAAATAATGTTCTTCTTCTTCTAGAGGTTTTCTATCCTTTGGATATAGGCCTCTTTCATATTTTTCTTGGTACCAGTTAAGTCCGGCTGTTCTTTTGATGTCATCGTACCTTGTTGGGGTCTGCCGCTGCTTCTTTTCTCCCCCCAAGGTCTCCATCTTCTTGTTTTCCCGCTCCAATTGGTTGTATTTCGGGCAACATGTCCGACCCAGTTCCATTTAAGACTACCTATCTTCAACCTTGGTTCTATTTCTTATCCACTGATTGGTTTTATGATCTTTAAGCGTCATTCCAAGCAATTTCTGTTCTATTGATCTTTGGTGTATCTTTAATTTATTTAGGAGGTTCTTTGTTTGAACCCATGTTTCACATCCGCAGGTCCTTACTGGGAGAATGCATTCCATGTACACCTTGGTGTTTAGTTTGAGGGGTAGGTTGGAGTTGAAGACGTGTCGCATCTTCCCGAAGGCCGCTCATCCTAGATGTAATCTATGGTTAATTTCAAGTTCTTGATTAGTTTTTCCCAATGTTATGTCTTGACCTAGTTAGACATAAGAGGTAACTTTCTCTACTTGTTGTCCTGGCACATTTATACTCTCTATGTTTGTCATGAATTTGGTTTTAGAAATGTTGATTTCTAGGCCTCCGTTTCTTGCTTCTTGTTGTAGTTCTATAAGCATGTCGTCTAATTCTTCGCTGTTTCAGCATCTTCATCTTCATCAAACAATTTGGGTGCCACAATGTCTCCTTGTCTAACGCCTCTAATAATTGCCCAAAATTCAACTGTGTCGAAGGCCTTTCTAACGTCTATAAAGGCCACCCATATTGGGATGTTATACTCCGTTGCTTTTTCGTTCAGTAATAATTGTTTCGTTCATAAATAATGTTACTTTACTGAAATGTACGTACATATACATACAAGGGAGTACACAGATCGTAATCGTCACTCTTATAAGTCATTAAAACTTGGGTAATTAAATTGAATACCCACCTTGGAGTAATTGTCAATGTTAATTTAATCTCCAAAGGTGTGGAGTGAATCTGATTTATTTGATCTAGCGTTTCCTTCTATAGAGCGGAAAAATGATTATTTATTGCTGGTTTGACGTTAAGGATATAGTCGACTTAACGGGTTCCTGTTTACGATTTTAGCAGGCTAATGTTGAAGCTTATTAGTGGTCTAGTTTTAATTACACGCAATCAACAAGACTTTGTAAAGAATATTCATTGAGCTGGCAAAAGGTCGGTTTTCCCAATTTGCCTTTAATTTTCCAGAGTGAGGAGAGTAAGCTATTTCCTGCGAAACTTCGTTTGCTTAAAAGTCCCCGTCGCTCTGGTCGTTGAGACGAAAGCAATCGAACGGACCCAGGAAACCCCTTTCTAGGCTTTAATTTTGCCAAATTACTTCGGGTGTTATTGAAACTTTCCTTGTACATATCTTTCCTCCGTCCCGGTTTAAATGCATATGGGATCCTTGTTAAGTATCTGCTTAGTTTTCATGCCATGCATAATTTCCTAGTTGAAAGGTTTCTATGATAATGTTGAAAACTTTTCGAACCTCTTCCGGGTCAAAGGAACCAATTCTGGATCAGTTCCATTTCAATTGGATTTAATTTTTCTATTAGTCGTCGACAAATCAGCGACAGCATTGGCATTAAAAAATAAGGAAGGTGTTATTTACGTTTTCGTACGTGACATTTACTTATAAATGGCAATACAAGCGGCGACACTCATTTGTTATTCCGTAGAAGGAACTACTTATGTAAGTTGCACAAGACCAGGTGCGTGTCCATGTGCGTGACATTGACATTACATTAGGTAAAGATAAGTGTGTATGTGTGTGGTTCCGCTAACTTTAGAATGATCAGATTAAATAAATAGGGCTTTTTTCCGCAAAACAAAAACGCCACGATTTATGAATGCGGTCGTTTCGAAACGCGCACCAACAAGTCTAAAAATACCTGAAATACAACTGTAATTTTTTTAAATTACGCAACGCTCATATTGATCATGAACTGAAATTTGACCACTTTTTTAGACAAGACACTTTTTGCAGAAAAATCGAGATAATGCTATAGATAGATGGAGATAGAGATAATCGAGATAATCGAGATAATAATATTCTTCATGCTCGCCGATAGCAAACCTCTTTTGCCTGTGTGTAATAGTGGCGTTCCATTAAAGACACATCTACACACACCAGCAGAAAACAAGCTGTTTAGTTATCTTAATATTCCTGTTGAGGATTATTGCCGCAACATGGGGATTTCTGCATCCCGCCACTGACAAAAAGTGGGTACCATTGAAAAAATTAGAAGTTAATAACCCCTTTCAATGATAGATTATCGTGTGTGGTCGACAGAAATACCTGCTTTCCTCGAACGGGTCCACATTAATTCGTAGCGTTTTATGCGCGTCTGTAAAATTGGCCAGACGCCATATCAACGGAAGCGACTGTCACATCAAAGCCAGGGTCAAGTTTATAATCTAGATATTGGTCAAAATTAGGAATGACCAACTGCCCACCTTGTCGCAATTTGGACACATACAATTGCATCGTTCGTGTTTGTTTGCCTCATTCGCATTTTGAAGGCAATTCCGGTCAGTGCCAGCAGAAAAAAAGCAATTTTAATCCCAAACCAGCGCTTCACTGTAGATTTTTCAGACAGGGACAATTGTGGAAGTTGTTGATGATCACTAAATGGAAAAACAGTTCAGGGTTTATTGAGTTCAATTCAGTGAAAATGTCAGATGTTTTGGTGGCAGATTTTTTCGACTAATCTCAGAGTGCGCCAAATGCCTTCTTCTTTTAATTCTTGTAAAATTTTTATAGCCAGAAAGCCAGAAATTCCTCGAGCTAAAGAACACAGAATACTCGTCTCATTCGCAATGAAGGTCCATTTTAAGCGGCTTTTCAGAGGTTCCTATACCGAAAACTTGAGCTCAAAAACACAGAAGTGAATGGTCGATTTATGACTATGAAATTATCGATTCTCATATTTGCAAAATTTAATTCAAAATGTCAGTATTTTCAACGCTAATGCTCATCTATAGACTGTGAAATTTCAAGTTCCTTCCTGCATTAGTTTGCTCGTGAGCCATTTTTTTAAATAGATCCAAATCGATGTAGGTTAACGTGCGATTTGCGTTAGTCAGGCATTTTTAAGCCAGCAACTTCAAAATTTGCAAAAATTTCATATTTTCTTAACTTTTAATTTCAGCATTAATAAGGTTTTACTGTAGATCTGAAAAGTTCCAAGTTGTCACCGCATGCAGTTTGAAATTAGGAATTTTTAAGAGGGAGAGCGCACTTCGGTGGAAAGATCCATTTTGAAACCAACTTATTCTAATCAAGCAAAAATAAGCTTTCAGGGCTCTTTCTGTAAAACGTCAACCATCTTTACAGTCAAGTAGTAGTTTTTTGTACGGAACGTGAAAGTTTAAAGTAGCTACTTCTTGTAGTTGGGAAGTTACGAATTTTTAAAAAAGCGCTTGGGTGAAACTTGGGTGAAAGCAGCCATTTTCAAACCAACAATTACCAGGCCGAAAAAAATTAGCTTTTAGGACCATTTCCATAAAAAGTCGAGCATATTTAGGATCACGACTTTTGTACAGAGTGTGTAAGTTTAAAGGTGCTACTTGCTCAAGTTTGCAAGTTACGAATTTTTTAAAAAGAGAGCGCACTTGTGTGAAAGCAGCCATTTTGAAACCAAGATTTCACACTGGAAAAAGTCAGCTTTGGGAGAATTTTCAATAAAAATGCGAGCATCGTAAGAATCGAGTCTTTTGTGCAGAGTGTCTGAGTTTCAAGTTGCTACTGGTTCGATTTTGGAAGTTACGATTTTTTAAAAAGAGAGCGCACTTGGGTGAAAGCAACCATTTTGAAACCAATATTCACTACGCTGGCAAAAGTCAGCTTTGGGAGATTTTTCAATAAAATTCAAATTCAAAATGCGAGCAACGTAAGAATCGAGTCTTTTGCACAGAGTGTGTGAGTTTAAAGTTGCTATTGGTTCGATTTTGAAAGTTACGAATTTTTTAAAAAGAGAGCGCACTTGGGTGAAAACAACCATTTTGAAACCAAGATTTACTACGCTGGAAAAAGTCAGCTTTGGGAGATTTTTCAATAAAAATGCGAGCATCGTAAGAATCGAGTCTTTTGTACAGAGTGTGTGAGTTTAAAGTTGCTACTTGTTCGATTTTGGAAGTTGCGATTTTTTTAAAAGAGAGCGCACTTGGGTGAAAGCAACCATTTTGAAACCAAGATTTACTATGCTGGAAAAAGCAAGCTTTCGGAGCTTTTTTAATAAAAATGCGAGCATCGTTAGACTCGAGTCTTTTGTACAGAGTGTGTGAGTTTAAAGTTGCTACTTGTTCGATTTTGGAAGTTACGAATTTTTTAAAAAGAGAGCGCACTTGGGTGAAAGCATTCAGTTTGAAACGAAGATTTACCACGCTGACAAAAATGAGCTTTCTGGGTTCTTTTCATAAAAGATCCAGCATCTTTAGAATCGAGTCTTTTGATCAGAATGTGCAGGTTTAAAGTTGTTATCTTTTGCTGTGTTGTACTAATATATAATAAACACTCCGTTAATAATAATATATATTAAACACTCCGTTAAGGTCAAAAACCAAAGCACTCCGTTACGGTCAAAAAAGAAAATTATTTCACAAAAATGCTGAAATTGTATGCTGTTGTCATCGCAAAAACGGTCGAAATTCAACTAGGTCAGGACTTAACAATATAGGCTTTTCTAATCCGCGATAACCGCAGATTTTAACCCATTACGAACTATTTTTCATAGTTTTCCACCTTTAGTTATACGCTCTATATATGCCACAAAGTCTGTACAATTTTCATAGCAAAGACAAAATAAATTCAACGAGCTCCGGAATACCCGCTCTGCACTCTTCTGAGCCAAAATAACAAAAAAATTGATTTATTTTGAGCTGTTTTTGAGGTCGTTAACTGACAAAATCTGTTTTATTATAGACCCAATCACTCTATTTATGCATATTGGGAAGTTCCTACTGTCGGAAACCATCCAGTATGATCAAAGAACACCCATGTAGAACTTTTTTGACCGAAAATTTACCCATGAAGCTCTACCTGCTTCCTATTTTTTAAAGCACTTAAATCGCTCAAATATTGCAAAGTCTATACAATTTTAATCGCAAAGAAGCGAATATGTTGATTTCTTCCCGTTTGCCCATTGAGAAACACGTCAGACCTTTCTGATCCGAAATAATTGAAAATTTGAGCGCTTGCGATTTTTAACGGACCATATCTTTTGTATTTAAAAAAACACTTTCTATGTGCATATTGTGGAGCTGCTGAATCCGGAAACAATCCATTCAGCTCAGAAACCACACACGTAAAACAGGGATT
This sequence comes from Dendroctonus valens, assembly GCA_024550625.1. Lineage (NCBI taxonomy): Eukaryota > Metazoa > Arthropoda > Insecta > Coleoptera > Curculionidae > Dendroctonus > Dendroctonus valens. Next base: position 739,127 of record JAJTJO010000055.1, on the reverse strand, counting down.
TCGAGTCGAAAAGTTCATTGCAATCCAGCCTATTGAAGATTTTTTCGAAAAACTGGCTCAAAACGATTCATCCGAAATAACCGGAATTTTTGTGCCATTTTGAAATTTTTTTGGCCTAAACAGCGTGTATATGCATATTGAGAAGGTTTTCAACTCGAAAATAAGTCACAAAGATACAGGGCAGATTTTGCAGTCGATTTATAATAATAATAATAATAATAATAATAATAATCTTAAATGACAATCTTCGACAAAAGGAGAAACAATTTTTAGATTCAAAGATTGCTGAAACCCATTGCGACCAAAAAATTTGGAAATGAACATAAAAAATACAAACTAAATTTAAAGGTCTTGAAACTGTTAGTGATCGTGAAAGAAGGAAAATAGCCACAACGAAGCCGAATAAAAACTGTTTAAAACAAAAATCGAAAAAATGCCATGCTGGCAAATAAATCCATTTTTTTCTAAAGCCGGCATATCCGAATTAAATTGCACCAACGACGACGATGAAGCACAGCAGAAACCGGGCTCGGTAGTTTGTGACTTTTTTTCCTTTCAGGGGCACCACGTTTCGGATTCCGCAGTAGAAGAATATACATGTCGTAAAACTGGAAGACATATATTAAACCGTGAACAGAACCAGCCGCAAAGAAACAAAATAAGGCAATAAAAGTCGGAACATCACACCCAATTAAGTTTAAAAACGAAAATGTCTGTAATGTAAATGCTATTTGTATTAAATCTGTTTAGAAGCGGCGAATTTTGCCGGGCAAAAAAAATGCCCGTTTCAATTTGAAACATATCGACAATTATACTCGGTATTAAACATGTTATCGGAATCGAGTTTATAGATCAGCAGCACACAAAATAATTGAAATTCAAAATCGAGGATTGGAAAAACGGCACTATTCGTTCATTTGGGGGGTTTGAAAATAGCTCGAATGGCCTTTACAAAGTTCAAAACACCTGAATATTTATTTCTGTTGGTCGTAAAATCGCGCGTTTGTGTAAAGGTTTACACACTGCGAGCGAAATTTAATATTAGTGTAGGTCATGGATTTATACTGACAAGCAGCTACTGGTGTTTTTTTTTGCAAAAAAACCGGGCCTTAGAGATGTTCTGGACATTTTCCCCAGCCTCAAGTTCCAATGAAAATCGCTCTCAAACTTTACAATTTTTCCTGCGTTAATTAGCCAACACAAGTAAAGATGGGTTTTAAAAATATCCAGCCTGAACAATCCTCATTAAAATCAGAATTAATGTTCTCCAGTTCGCCCATTCCTAATCCAAAGGAAATGATTCATTGGAAGTTTGCAATGTATACTTAGAGGTGCAACGACCAGAGTAACCTTGGTGTTTTGTTAAATGGTTTAATTATAGGCAATTACAGGGATACGTCCCCCCCAATCCGGTATAATTAAATGTTCGCAGAGTCCAATGATCCATATTTTAATTTTTTTAATTTAATTTAAAAGCAGGATTTCATGTACGTAGTTTTTTTTAATCTCTTTTCGGCCATATTAATGGCAACCTTAAGACACAATAACACTAATGAATAATACAAAGTAGACAGCCCAGCAAAAAACTGGTGGGATCACATCAGTTTGAAAAAGTCTACTTGTTGAAAAGACGCAACGTCACTTAATGACTCAATTAGAATCAAATGAAGTGACGTTGAATAAAAGTGTTTTTCATTTTTGCAGAAATCTGATTAAGACATCGTGACACAGTAATATAAGGCTTGCCACTCGCTTAATGCAAGTAGTGTAGTGGTTGCAGTAATCAAGGCTCAATTTATCTTCATTCACAGGTTTCATTCTTCCTGTTGTGTCTACCAATTTCGTATTAAAATGGGCTTAATAAATTGCAGAGCGTCCGGAACAAGGTTTGCTCTTGATCCCTTAATTTAACATTATTTATTTAGTTCATACAATTCCAGGCAAGCAATAGAGTCTTCATTTCTAATATGGGTGCCCATATCGGTATGCTAATGCCTATTTTGTCCAGCACTCTCTCCAGTGGTTTAGGTCTGCCTAGGTTGTCTGTTTAGGTGTACCGACAGGGTTGTTTGTTTTTGCGATTTTCACAAGTCTGTTGTCTTCCATTCTGTTTACATGTTTATTTCAAAATTTTCTTCCATCATGTCCCCAGTATCTCGCTTTGTTTTCATGGGTCTTCGCTTCTGATTCTCTACTGTAGTCTTTTTCCGTAGATACTTCTTCTATTTTCATTTCAACCGTTCGCATCATTTATAATATGCTGGATGTGTCTGGTCTTGTTTCAGCAGTCGTTTTATACACTCTTATTTCACACAAGGCATCCTGAAATGCGAGACCCTTTCATAGTTTGTTCTCTGACTTCACTCTGTGGACTTCCATGACTTGTTATTTCAGTTCCTAAATATTCGAGGTGATTTCCTGGTTCTACAAGTTTTTGGTCAATCTCCAGTTTGCATCTTCTTGGCTCTTTTGATGATACGAGGCATTGGGTTTTGTCTGCATTAATGACCATATTTACGTGTCTTGCGTGTAGCCTCTAAAGGTCGCCTCAGGGTCCGCAATGAGTACTGCATCATCTGCGTAGTAGACAACATTGGAGTAAGTGTTTCCCGTCGTGTTTCCTGCAGTTTTAGGTAGATTTCCGACTATTTTGTCCATAATCATGTTGAATTTAAATGAACTAAGGGGGCGGATTTGCATTTCTTCAGTTAATAGATGCCTTACTTTCATATTATTTCTGCAGTGGGTATTGAACTCGAATATTCGTTTTATTAATAGCTGGCTCACTTGCTTTTCTCGCATTATTCAATTTATTGAATAATTATCTCTCGCATAATGTCCCTTAATCGCACTCGGTCGAAAGCTGTAGTCAAGTCGACAAAACACATGTTTGCTGGTTTGGTGAACTTTTGGGATTTTTCTGTTACTTGTTTTACAATGGAAGTAGCATCAATGGTAGACCTATTTGTTCGAAAACCTTGTTGCTCTTCGCAGATCTGGACAGTTTGCTTATTTCCCCCAGCATCGTCCTAGTGAAGACTTTGAAGATGCTGCTGAGAAGCGTTATTCCACGATAATTATCTGGAACTGTTTTCAGGCGCTTTTTAAATACAGGTATCCTTATGCTGCTCGTCCATTCATTTGGTACTCTTATGATGTTTCTGAAGAGAGTTAATATTTATTTTAGCAGTTTGTCTCCTCCGTATTTTAACATTTTGTTTGTTATCTCGTTGGGTCCTGCGCTTTTTTAGATACTTCAAGATGTCCAAGGCATCCCATTTTCCAACCAAGGCATTCCATTGTCTGTCAATTCTGTATCGCTGCATTTTTCTTGGTTTTCTTGTATTCATTGTTCCTCATTTTCTTTATAAAATTTTCAAGATATGATTTCCAATCTTCTGCATTGATTTTATTGGTTTGCATGGCATCCAAGCAAAAAAATTGAAAGTCTGTTCTCCTACTTCAAGTGTCTACAAGAAAGTGTCTCCTACTTCAAGTTTGTTCTTCTTCATGCATCGGCCCTTGTCTTGTAAATATTTTCTGAGGAACACTGTATTTGGGTGAATCTTTCTAATTTAAATTTTTTGCAACAGTTTAGTAAGAAATCGAAAATTGAAATAGAAATTTTCCAAATGAATTTAAGATGCAAACAACGTGATCTCTAGCAAACAGTGATGTAGGGAAAAACCGCCGTCAACAGTAGTGAAGATTACAATTTCTAGTGATTTAAAAGAATTTCAAAACTGCCAACTCAAATATTAGCTAAAGATGAACATTGTTAAACGTTAATCAACCTTGTGGATGTTGTACTTTTTGGTTATTCATGGGAATGTTGGTTTATGCAATGACAAATTCCATTAATCAAACCGGCCAGAATTAGAAAATTTATTTTCAAAGTGTTTTTCAATAGGACAGGAATTTTCGAAAGACCTTTTAATAGACAATTTTTGACAAATTTTCAATAGAAAAACATTCACTAAAAACGTATAAAAAATTCCTGCTGTAATAAAACCTTCTTAACGAATGGCTATGGCCCTTATCGTTGCACCAAAATAAACCATGAAACTTGCCAAAAATAAAAATCGTTTTAAATGCAATTAAAAATCGCTTTCCTCTCGGTCTCTGCGTTTTAATTTGGAAATGCCGACCTCAATAAAATGCTTTTATGGCTTAAACGCTGGAATATTCAGTATTTGCAGGTATTAACAAGTTTTATTTTGTTTCCCGAATCGACAATTACATATACGGGGATTTTCGACTGGAAATGTGCTCGAGTAGAGCAAATATTTTGGGGAACTAAACACTAAACAGGACTCTCATTTTCCAATAAACGAAAACTGGGAGATTTTTGATACTTCAACCATAAACTACGCCAATGATCTAAGTTTGCCTGACCCGACTGGCACTGAATTTGGCCACATTTATATTCGATTAAAACAATACCCAGAAAACGACAGTTGTTTATTTTTTAGTAATTTGCAGTTGTTTACAGGTCCCGCATGTGGCCTTGCTTTTGAACTCGCCGACTGCGGCTCGTTTTAAGGATATTAATTTCCCGAATTTATTAATCATATTGCAATTTTATGTGGCTCGAATGTCGGCCAGCAATTAACGAGACCGTTTCATGTGCTATTTTGCCTAATTTGTATCAGTCCCGTTCTCCCTAAATGCCCTTGTTCAGCTTCCATAGAAAACCGAGAGAAACAAATTCTAAATCATCCATCTTCTTCAGAAATGTTTTCATTTTCTGATAGTAGCCATTATGTTGCATATATGGCAGATAAGCTCTTCAGTGGCAATAAAACTCTCTGCTAAGTAACCTTAATTAAGAGCAGATGTTTTCGGAACAGCAGCAACATGATAAATCGCCAGCAGAGGATTTTATTCAAAAAACTCTATCCTAGTTTGCTTAACTAGAATCCATCTGCCAAGCATAAACTCGGTTCTGCTTAAACTTTGTTCACCTCATTATGTCGTTATTTAACTTAAAAAGTTTAATCAGGCCCGCCTTCCTTTATAACGCTTAGCAATATATCAAAAGGCAAGATATTTTTAGTGTCATCCTAGCCCAGAAGATAACAAAATTGTATGGCGGCGAAGTGCAGAAGAATAAAACTTTAGTTGTTTCGTTTCGAAACTTTCATACTAATTACGGGAGCACTTTCAAAATACACAGCCCCTAAAAAACTTTAATTTTTACATTAATATCGCGGACGAGCTTTCGCACTAAAAACTTTTCCGGAAGGGGGGAAAGTCTAAAAACTTATTAGAAGTTTTACTCAGTGCTTCTATGAGTTGCCATCTCCAAAAGTAATTATTCGATTTTTTTCCTATATTGTCTACAACAAGACCAAGTTCTAGTGAAACTGGAACTGGCCTCAAAATAGTTTTCATTTTCACTTGTTGTTAGCGGGGTTCAAGATGCGGTTTCCAGCTAGCATCTCTTAGCCTCTCCTACTCAATTCCTGTTCTCACCTCCGCGAAGTGTGACTCCAATCACACGGGTGAACCCTGGATAACTTGAGCAACCCTGCAGGAGATTGGGTAACCAACTCCAGTGGAAGGTAGGGTCAGGGCTAACAAGAAAGTAAGAAATGGTCCTGCGAAAAGGGCAAGTTACGAAAACTGCGACTTTGCCTCGGAACCGGACGGATGTTCTCAAAAAACGACCAATGCAACGAAATACGGACATAAATATAGGAACCTGGAACGTCCTGAGCTGGTACAGACCTGGGACTTCCACTAGTGCTGTGCAGCAACCGGAAAACCTAGGAATGGACATAACAGAGGTCCATGAAGTGAGATGGCCAGACAATGGAGATATAAAGATCAGCACATCCACCGTGTTTTTCAGCGGGAGTAACGATGGCGGCAACAAGTTTGGAACTAGTTTTGTGATCAGAGATGAAATGGTCCATAATGTACTAGATTGCAAACCGATAATCGAGAGACTGTCCTACATCAGAATAAAGGGGCTAAGGTACAACATGTCCATCATTTCCACACACGGACCAACAGAGAACAAAGACGAAGACACCAAGGACGATTTCAACGATGGGCTGGAAAGAGCTTTAGAGAGCATGTCAAAGCATGACAAACAAAATAGGCAAAGAACTGAGTTTCTTTCCGACAACAGGCAATCACAGCCTCCATAACATATCCAATGATAATTGGCAACGGTTAATAGAACCTGCAGCTAGCAATAACATGCTGATCAAGTCAACTCTGTTCCCACATAAGGACATCCACAAGCAGACGTGGGTATCAACCGATCACATGAGGAACCTTCCAATGGATATAGAATGAGAACAAATGCCGAAATTTGGAGATTGTATAGGAATGGGGAAGTGGTGCAGGAAATCAAGGGCCATAGACTGAGATGGGCAGGACATGTGCATAGGCTGCAGGATCAGAGCCTGGTTAAGTTGATATGGGAGGAGGTTCCTATGGGAAGAAGACCACCTGGACGACCCAGAATGCGATGGAGGGGCAACATTGTGTCAGATCTACAAAAAATTAACATCCCCTTTGAACATATAATGATGTGGGATTGAAACACCTGGAGAAAAGTTGTACAGTCAGCCCCACCCAGGGTTATAGTGCTACTTGATTGATTGATTCACTTGTTGTTAGCTGACTAACTCCAAATAACTCCTTATAGGAAAATGAGCTGTTAATACTATCATGCACTCAGATCCATCTTAAGTCCAATTCAGAAACCCGTGTGGGATATTCAAAGAAAAACTCAGTCTACCAAGATCATTGTCCTGCATTTTTTTTGCAAACAATTCCAGCGTAACCAAAACCGTTCTTTCTTTTTTTTTCCGTAACCCGTATCAATGCCCTGGTCAATAAACTGCCAACATATTTATTATCGTGTCTCTGTCGGCATATTAACAAAACCCTAATTTAAAAAGAATTATCCTACGAGATTTCTGTACCGATTTAAATCCATCCTGCAATCGCCTACGCTTGCATTGGCGGAAAAAGGACCATCATGGGCGAAATGGGAATTTATCGCTAATATTCAAGTCCGTTAATCAAAATTCGATGAGCTCACTGACGAAGAATCAAAAAGAACAACAAGCAAAACATTTTTTTTTTAATATTGAAAAATACAGCAAAGATGTTCACTGAAATATTGTTCGCTATAGTGCAATTAATAAAGATCAAGCTGAAGCTGGGGAGAAGGAAAAAGTGAAAGCACATTAATAGCAGTTTTAAGAAGCATTTCTACTTTGAAGCTCCTGAACAATCCGGCTTTACTCTATAGGTTTTCGAAAGCTAGAAATACATGAATAAACAATGTTTTCGCTTGCAAGCTAGTCCCATAAGCATAAAGTGTTTACCTTAAAGGAACCAACCGTGCGATAAACATCCAATGTTGGTACATCCGAGTGCAATGCCCATTAGAGAGTTAAAGGTCAAGGAATTAAATTTACAATGCGGATTAAGTTAAGTTTTACGGCTTCCCATTTAGACGGTATTGTGGTTTTCAATAACGCTGAAAAATTGGTATCCAATTTCATCGATTTTGATTGTTTTGCGCTCGGGCATAGAGATTGACCATACCAAGTTGCAGGCAATCGATCAACGTTGGAAAACCACCCGTAGAGACTCCACGATTTCTGTAAATGGTTTGAAATTAAATAGAACTTTCAGTTAATGGAAAAAATTAAAATAACTGTTAGTTGCGTGCTTTTCTAATTGTCGGTTGGATAATGGGTCTCATTCACTGGCCACATGCTCGGAAATTTCATCATAAAAATTCGGAAAATTGGAACGGTTGACGCAGAAACAGGTGTCACTATTCGGTTTATTTTCTATTGCCGATATTCATAGAAAAGTGAATATCTAGCCAACGTCAGGTAACGATCTTTCAGCGACATCATTAATCTTCGTCTGGGGCGTTGAAGTCGAATTTAGAAGCGGATTGTCATGTATTCTGATAACACTTTGGGAACGGTTCTAGTAAAATTAGAAATGATCGGCAGCTAGTTTCGGTTTTTTCAATTTCAGTTCAATGTTGATACATTTCCATGTCTCGTTCGCCTTAAAATAGCCAAGGAACAGTGACCTAACTGAACATCTGTTTCGAAATCCCTTCAAGCGGAATAATAAAAATATCCCTAGGAAAGAACTTAAAGTTGTAGGTTGGGCTGTTTGCTGTCGGATCGTAAATCACTTGTTATGTCAATAATAGGGGCCCATCGAAGGGATCTGCAAGTTGCAAGTGGGAACATCCGATCAAAACACCTGTGATCTCAATCCATTATTTTCTATGCGAAATAAAAAGTTTACTTTTTCAAGACAAAACATTCAGAGTATAATTCCTAAAAGAGAGATTTTTCATCTCCATATTTGCTAAGCCCGAAAAAAATCAATATTCTAGACGATTGACATAAAACTTTCAGCATATTTCCATTCAGGAGACTTCTAAAGGTGATGAGAATTTCAAGTTGTTACTTGCTTCCGTTCGAAAGACGCGAATTTTTTAAAGTATTATTGCTAAGCCGGCAAAAATCCAGATTTGTGATGATTAATATGAAAATTTCAGTATATTTCAACTCAGGTGTATTCTAAAGATGTTGAAAATTTCAAGTAGTTACTTGCTTGAGTTTGGAAGATACGAATTGTTAAAAGAAGGAGCACAGTTTGAAAAACTTTGCTTTTCGAGACGTAGATTTACTGAGCCGGCAAAAATTAGTAGATTAAACGAACTTACCTAAGTGAAGTTCTATCTTCATTTTACTTGCGCCTCCTCCTCAAGGAAAATTACAATGTTCAAAGCTGAAAGAAACCTGTCATTGCCCCTCCATAGGCTGGGTTTCTTTCAGCTTTGAAGATTGTGGCCATCTCGTACAAAAATGGTGTACTGCATTGTAATTTTCCTAGAGGAGGAGGCGCTACGTAAAATTAAGATAGAACTTCACTTAGGTAGGTTCGTTTAATCTACTAATTTTTTTTGAAAAAATATCAAATGTCTCAAAACGCTTCGAATTATACATCATTTTCATCAGAAAGAAGCGACGAATGTGACGAACTCATTGAAAAACACGCTAGAAACTTCAAATCCGAAATAATCCACATTTTTTGGGTAATTTTATGCGGTTTTCGAGCAATTGCGATCTTTAACCGACAATATCTTCCCTATAACTCTCAACACTTTATATATGCATATTACAGAGCTTCTTAGGTCGAAAACAATCCATTAAGTTCAAAAAACTCGCATGTGAAATTTTGAATTTTGACCGAAAATTTCGTAAGGGGTAACAAAGGTAATTTTTTTGAAAAAATATCAAATGTCTCAAAACGCTTCGAATTATACATCATTTTCATCAGAAAGAAGCGACGAATGTGACGAACTCATTGAAAAACACGCTAGAAACTTCAAATCCGAAATAATCCACATTTTCCGGGTAATTTTATGCGGTTTTCGAGCAATTTCGATCTTTAACCGACAATATCTTCCTTATAACTCTCAACACTTTATATATGCATATTACAGAGCTTCTTAGGTCGAAAACAATCCATTGAGTTCAAAAAACTCGCATGTGAAATTTTGAATTTTGACCGAAAATTTCGTAAGGGGTAACAAAGGTAATTTTTTTTGAAAAAATATCAAATGTCTGAAAACGCTTCGAATTATACATCATTTTCATCAGAAAGAAGCGAGGAATGTGACGAACTCATTGAAAAACACGCTAGAAACTTCAAATCCGAAATAATCCACATTTTTGGGTAATTTTATGCGGTTTTCGAGCAATTGCGATCTTTAACCGACAATATCTTCCTTATAACTCTCAACACTTTATATATGCATATTACAGAGCTTCTTAGGTCGAAAACAATCCATTGAGTTCAAAAAACTCGCATGTGAAATTTTGAATTTTGACCGAAAATTTCGTAAGGGGTAAGTAAAGGTAATTTTTTTTGAAAAAATATCAAATGTCTCAAAACGCTTCGAATTATACATCATTTTCATCAGAAAGAAGCGAGGAATGTGACGAACTCATTGAAAAACACGCTAGAAACTTCAAATCCGAAATAATCCACATTTTTGGGTAATTTTATGCGGTTTTCGAGCAATTGCGATCTTTAACCGACAATATCTTCCTTATAACTCTCAACACTTTATATATGCATATTACAGAGCTTCTTAGGTCGAAAACAATCCATTGAGTTCAAAAAACTCGCATGTGAAATTTTGAATTTTGACCGAAAATTTCGTAAGGGGTAAGTAAAGGTATTTTTTTTTTGAAAAAATATCAAATTTCTCAAAACGCTTCGAATTATACATCATTTTCATCAGAAAGAAGCGAGGAATGTGACGAACTCATTGAAAAACACGCTAGAAAACTTCAAATCCGAAATAATCCACATTTTTGGGTAGTTTTATGCGGTTTTCGACCAACTGCGACCTTTAATCGACAATATCTTCCTTATAACTCTCAACACTTTATATATGCATATTACAGAGCTTTTAAGTCGAAAACAATCCATTGAGTTCAAAAAACTCGCATGTGAAATTTGAATTTTGACCGAAAATTTCGTAAGGGGTAAGTAAAGGTAATTTTTTTTGAAAAAATATCAAATGTCTCAAACGCTTCGAATTATACATCATTTTCATCAGAAAGAAGCGAGGAATGTGACGAACTCACTGAAAAACACGCTAGAAAACTTCAAATCCGAAATAATCCACATTTTTGGGTAATTTTATGCGGTTTTCGAGCAATTGCGATCTTTAACCGACAATATATTCCTTATAACTCTCAACACTTTATATATGCATATTACAGAGCTTCTTAGGTCGAAAACAATCCATTGAGTTCAAAAAACTCGCATGTGAAATTTTGAATTTTGACCGAAAATTTCGTAAGGGGTAAGTAAAGGTAATTTTTTTTAGTCAATTTCAATTCAAATGAAGATTTTGGGCGATTGTTGGGAAACCTTCCGCATCTTTTCACTCAAGTGTTTCCTAAAGATAGGAGACATATCAAGGTGCTACTTGCTTTAGTGTGGAAGATGCGAATTTTTTAAAGGAGGAACAGCAGTTTGTAAAAAACTGACATTTTATTATCCATATTTGCTAAGCCGGCAAAAATCATGAGTCCGGTGAAATTGAATGAAACTTCCAATATGTTCAGGCTCAAGTGCGATCTAAAGATGGGGAAGAATTCAAGTTGCTACTTGCTCCAGTTTGGCAGCAGTGAAATTTTCAGAGAGGGAGCGCAGTTTGATAGAAACTTCAATTTTCAGATCCATATGTACCAAGCCGGCAAAAACCCGGATTGCCTGCGATCGCTATAAAGCTTCCAATGTCTTTGGGTTCCACGCGCGGTCTAAAGATGTGAAAATTTTCAAGTTGCTACCTGCTTCAGTTTGGAAGCTGCGATTTTTTTAAAGAGAAAGTGCAGTTTGATAAACTTTGCTTTTCGAGACGTGAGTTTACCAAGCCGGCCAAAATGAAGATTCGGGGCGATTTTTATCAAACTTTCGGCATCTTTTCGCTCAAGTGTTTCCTAAAGATGGGGGAAATCTCAAGTTGCTCCTTGGTTCAGTGTTGCAGATTTGAGAGCAAATTTACTAAGCCGGCAAAATTCCCAATTCAAGGCGCTTCTTTTTCAAACTTTCAGAGTTTCTCCAGTCAAATCTCTTCTAAAGACGGCAAAATTTTCAAGTTGCTACTTATATTTAATGTCCAAACATCCCAAATCTGGACGCTTCAATTTTATGGTGGCTCGATGTTATGGAGTATACCATTAAATATTTACTCTATAAAGTGGCCGGGTAAATACAAGTAGTTTCAAATTTCCAATTTATGTGGCCGAAACAAATAATAAACACTGATCAGAAAATCCCACAAACTGGTGGACTGCGACTACAAATTCCGATAATTAGATGAATTTCGGAAACTTTGCCCGAAACTGTCTGTAAAATCCATCGCCTTAAAACGAACTTTATGGGTCATTTCGGAAAATATGATACGAAACCACTTTAGACAACGTCGATTCCCAAATGAAATAAGTGCCCCATTTGAAGTTATCATCGTAAAATTCCCAATTTAAAAATGTATTTTATACGACCCCAGTTATGACTCGCCCCCATCGCTAGAGCTAAATCAACCTTACTTCTTTGTACACTAAGTAAATGAGGTCGCGATGCATATCAGGGCGTTTAGATCAGTATCAGCAATTCGCAGTGAAATGAGCAAATGAAAAATGCAAGTACCTACTTAAACTAAGAGAGCTGATGAACGGAGTAAAATATTTAAAGTACATAAAAAGAAGCCGCAACTTGTTATAGTCTCTTTCGGGATTTGTAGCCTAATTTCTCCAACTTTCTTGCGTGATATTTACAGATTCAGTCCAGTCATAGTCAAGAGTCAAGTGAATATGACGATTGTTTGCATAATGCATTAATCTAAGTCGGAACATGGCTCATAAATTAAGAAGTCGAGAGGCTGCAAAGGGAAGACTTTGTCAGTTGCCTTCCAAGGCCTTGTTACTTCCACATGACGCCATTCGGAAAAGAATTACTTGCAGAAACATGCTTGAATTTGTGGGTACCTACCTGAATTAAGGGTGCAGCCTGAACTAATTTCAAATCAGCTGCACCGGAATTGGGTTCCACCTTTGCATACATTTCAGACTGCTTATTTTAAATTAAATTTCTGAAGATTTTTGCTAGAATTTAGTCAACAGAAATTATTAGAAATGCGTGTGTTTTTCCGGGTTTTTTTTGCAATATTTCCCCAACACATCCCCCACAGGGAAAACATGCTTTCCACTAATCCAGCCAACTAGTTCTAGGCCTCCACCCTTAACGCAAGGAGCCTATAAAAGGCATATGTTATAAGTATTGTATACAAAACCCTGTGGGTGCGGTGTTTTCACTGCTGTCGACCAAATAAATCGTGGATGCCAGCTTAATGGCCTTTATTTTAAGGTCAGAATAAAGGATTGTTTCGATGGATGGGCCCCGATGGTAAACCTAACAGTCATTATGTAAAGACCTTTTCGAGTGGTTGTCCTTCGCTTTGGGTTCAGACAAACAAATATTAATCTATCGGGAACGAGCACAAGAAAAGTGTCTTTGGTGTATTGAAGAATTTTAATGCGCTTTTCTATTTTTTGGGGGAAGTGGAAAATTATTTGGGCAGTTGTGGGGGGCTAGAAGGTGACTTGGTAGTCGATTCAGTTCACAGCTGGAGAAAAACGAACGGGTTTTATTTGATGAAGTTTCTGGGGAAATATTTGAGTGCTCCTCGTAGAGGCGACGTAATGAAAAAAGTTATTTTTAGGTGGGCCGTAAAATGTACGTACAACGTCTGAGAACACTTTCATCAATTTGTCTTACTGCATTACGAAGAGTCAGCATGAAAACCATGACAAGTGAAGAAACAGTGATTTAGTAACGTAATCTGTAGGAGTATGTCGGATTTTTAATCAATTGATTAAAGTGCCTTTAGGTTTTTCTTTCTTTTCGCTCGCTCTCGCCCGGAAATTATCGAAGCCTCCGGAGGATTTTATTACTATTCACTTAATGTATTCATCAATGGAAATATGGGCGAATGGAAACGGGAAATGCATCGACAAAAGCACGGATTTTTCAAGCAATGCATATTTTTATCCTTTGAAATGTTCCAGTTTGGCAACACACAATTTCCTGCTTCAAAAACATACGTTAATGCCTGAAAAGTAGATGTCTATAGAGGAAGCTTAATGGTATTCACTGGAAATACGATACAGAACCTTTTAAAGGGCACTGAGCTGACAAATAAAGGAAACCAAGTTGTTATTTCAGTAAAATCTTTACCGCACTTAGATCGAACGTTTATGCATAATCCCTGGGGCTTTGAAACTGATAAACGGTCAAAAAAGTTCAAATTATGAACTGAAACTCCAACCCGCTCCTTCACAAACAGACACATCAGCCATACAAATTAGATTTCTATTAATAAAGCATAATAAAGTACTCACTGTTAGTGCTTGAAAGGGCACGGAGTTGACGAGAAAAAACCATTATTTTTATTTCAGGCCCAACAGCAATTTATCCTGCTGGTAAAAGGCTGTGGATATTGTGAACTGCTCAGGAACTTACCGGATTAATTGAAAAGTTTTCCACCATAGCATGAAATCAGTGGTTTCCAAACAGATTGGGCAAGAAACGTTGCCGTAATACCTAATTAGTCTTAGTCATAATACATATATCATTGATCTAATTGCTATTATTTCATAAACCAAAACTATTTAATTGGATCCATTCAAAATTAGTTATGGCAAAATATATATTGTAAAACGACCTTAAACGATGTGTAATTCCATTGCGGAACAGCCCGTCAAAATGTCATCGTTTGCAAAAAGTGCAGACACTGGAAACAATATTATAATTTGCGCAAAAGTCAAGGCAACCACTACACACACACACAGAGAGAGAGAATACCTAATTGCTATGCGATCTTGTCGCAATATACAATTTGAGCAAAAAACGATATAAATCTTTATTACAATTGTTTGTGTCGAAACTTTCAGGTGAAAGTGCAGCTTTATAGCAGGCTTAATAAACTTGAATAAAAATCAATTATGCCGTATTGTAATTATATACGATTATGCATGCGGTTATTGTTGATCTAATCTAGTCGTTTTATTGCGTTTACGGCACTGGATTTTACTAGCCACGCAAATGGGATACATTAATTATGTGTACGACTTTTGTTTTATTCGACTTTCTGTGCCGAATTTTTTCTTTGGATTTATCTTCTAGTTGTTCAGAAGAAACGTGTTAAGTGTTATACAAAGCAAAAGGAAGGATGCGAAGAAAGATTCTAAGAATGGAATGGAGAAACATACCAACTGGGAAATTTCTTCTGTTAGTTACTTCAGCCTAAAAATGTGTTTTTTAAACCGAATATATTGCTTGCGAAGTAACAAGCGTCCTAATGTGCAAATATGAAGGATTTAAGTTATTAATACTCAGAAATATATCGGAAGGAATTATTAATAAGGGAGATATGGTCGATTAAATATTGCTATCGCTCAAAAATCACTAAAAATGTCGATTATTTTGGATCCAAAATTTCAAACGTGTTTTTTAACGAGCTTGTTGCATTTCTCGCTTCTTTAAGAAGAAAATGATGTCCCAGTTGATATATTTTGAGAGATTTGATATTTTTTAAAAAAATCGACCTCTACCCCTTAAAAAAATTTCGGTCAAAAATCCCAATTTTACATGCGTGATTTTTGAGCCGAATGGATTGCTTCCCACCTAAAAAGCTTCCTAATGTGCAAATATAAAGAGTTTTGGTCTATAACAAGGAAGCTATCGGCGGTTAAGATTCGTGATTGCTCAAAAATCTCTTAAAATAGGCCAAAAATGTCGATCATTTCGGGCCTGAAGCTTCTAGCGCGTTTTTTAACGAGCTCCTTACATTTCTCGCTTCTTTAAGAAGAAAATGATGCCCCATTTGATACATTTTGAGGGATTTCTATTTTTTGAAAAAATCGACCTCTACCCCTTAAAAAAATTTCGGTCAAAAATCAAAATTTTACATGCGTGTTTTTTGAACCAATGGATTGTTTCCCACCTTAAAAGCTGCCTAATGTGCAAATATAAAGTGTGTGGGTCTATAATAAGGAATATATCGGCGGTTAGAATTCGTGATTAGCTCAAAAATCTCTTAAAATAGGCCAAAAATGTCGATTCATTTCGGGTCCTGAAGCTTCTAGCACGTTTTTTAACGAGCTCGTTAGCATTTCTCGGTTCTTTAAGAAGAAAATAAGTCCCATTTGATACAATTTTGAGAGATTTGATATTTTTTGAAAAAATCGACCTCTACCCCTTAAAAAAATTTCGGATCAAAATCAAAATTTTACATGCGTGTTTTTTGAAGCCGAATGGATTGCTTCCCACCTTAAAAAGCTGCCTAATGTGCAAATATAAAGAGTTTTGGTCTATAATAAGGAAGCTATCGGCGGTTAGAATCGTGATAGCTCAAAAATCTCATTAAAATAGGCCAAAAATGTCGATTATTTCGGGTCTGAAGCTTCTAGCGCGTTTTTTAACGAGCTCGTTGCATTTCTCGCTTCTTTAAGAAGAAAATGATGTCCCATTTGATACATTTGAGAGATTTCATATTTTTTGAAAAAATCGACCTCTACCCCTTAAAAAATTTCGGTCAAAAATCAAAATTTTACATGCGTGATTTTTGAGCCGAATGGATTGCTTCCCACCTAAAAAGCTGCCTAATGTGCAAATATAAAGAGTTTTGGTCTATAATAAGGAAGCTATCGGCGGTTAGAATCGTGATAGCTCAAAAATCTCTTAAAATAGGCCAAAAATGTCGATTATTTCGGGTCTGAAGCTTCTAGCGCGTTTTTTAACGAGCTCGTTACATTTCTCGCTTCTTTAAGAAGAAAATGATGCCCCATTTGATACATTTTGAGGGATTTCTTATTTTTTGAAAAAATCGACCTCTACCCCTTAAAAAAATTTCGGTCAAAAATCAAAATTTTACATGCGTGTTTTTTGAACCGAATGGATTGTTTCCCACCTTAAAACCTGCCTAATGTGCAAATATAAAGAGTTTTGGTCTATAATAAGGCAGATATCGGCGGTTAGAATCGTGATAGCTCAAAAATCTCATAAAATAGGCCAAAAATGTCGATTATTTCGGGTCTGAAGCTTCTAGCGCGTTTTTTAACGAGCTCGTTGCATTTCTCGCTTCTTTAAGAAGAAAATGATGTCCCATTTGATACATTTTGAGAGATTTCATATTTTTTGAAAAAATCGACCTCTACCCCTTAAAAAAATTTCGGTCAAAAATCAAAATTTTACATGCGTGTTTTTTGAACCGAATGGATTGTTTCCCACCTTAAAAGCTGCCTAATGTGCAAATATAAAGTGTGTGGGTCTATAATAAGGAATATATCGGCGGTTAGAATCGTGATAGCTCAAAAATCTCATTAAAATAGGCCAAAAATGTCGATTATTTCGGGTCTGAAGCTTCTAGCGCGTTTTTTAACGAGCTCGTTGCATTTCTCGCTTCTTTAAGAAGAAAATGATGTCCCATTTGATACATTTTGAGAGATTTGATATTTTTTGAAAAAATCGACCTCTACCCCTTAAAAAAATTTCGGTCAAAAATCAAAATTTTACATGCGTGTTTTTTGAACCGAATGGATTGCTTCCCACCTAAAAAGCTGCCTAATGTGCAAATATAAAGAGTTTTGGTCTATAATAAGGAAGATATCGAGGTTCAGGAATCGTGATAGCTCAAAAATCTCTTAAAATAGGCAAAAATGTCGATTATTTATCGGTCTGACGCTTTTAGCGTGTTTTTTAACGAGCTCGTTACATTTCTCGCTTCTTAAGAAGAAAATGATGCCCCATTTGATACATTTTGAGGGATTTCATTATTTTTTGAAAAAATCGACCTCTACCCCTTAAAAAAATTTCGGTGAAAAATCGAAATTTTACATGCGTGTTTTTTGAACCGAATGGATTGCTTCCCACCTAAAAAGCTGCCTAATGTGCAAATATAAAGAGTTTTGGTCTATAATAAGGAAATATCGGCGGTTAGAATCGTGATAGCTCACAAATCTCTTAAAAAGACCAAAAATGTCGATTATTTCGGGTCTGAAGCTTTTAGCGTGTTTTTTAACGAGCTGGTTACATTTCTCGCTTCTTTAAGAAGAAAATGATGTCCCATTTGATACATTTTGAGAGATTTGATATTTTTTGGAAAAATCGACCTCTACCACTGAAAAATTTTTCGAGCAAAACTCAAAATTCCACATGCGTGTTTTTTGAGTTCAATGCATTGCTTCCAACTTAAAAGCTCCCTAATATTCCCATATAAAATGTTGGGGCCTCTAATAAGGAAGAAATCATCGGTTAAAGATCGTGATCGCCCAAAAACTTCTGTTTTCGAACAAAGCTCGATTTGGCTCCATTGAAGTCGTGTTTCCCTTCCACCTAAGTAACAACTTTTGCTAGTTCGGGACCTACTTTAACCTGAAACTCGAACTGAGCCATATATTAAGCCGGATATAATTTAAACTAGGAAACATGCCCTTTTCCAGAGGGCAGGAAAACTTCCCAGTCGAGAATAATTGGGAATAAGAACTATATCAGACCTTTAAAGTCACTTAATACTTTGCCTTGCCATTTAATCTTGGAATCAATGGCAAACGAAGATTCTTCATATCTAGTGAGCAAGTGGGAGCTGGGAAAAACCAACTAGATATTAATATTTAATCAGACTTGGCCGATGATTTAGTACACGTTAATGTTTACAAATATGCAGAAGCTGCCCACATGCATTCTGTTGTTTTTCTCATTCATCAGATGCACTTCGAAGCACACTCGAAGATCTGGCACAATGATAAATTTTGACACATGCAGGCATTTAAATGTCAGAACCGTCGAAAGGCCCGATATCAGGCCTCAGAGCGAAACAACACGAAAGGTATTTTTTTTGCGTATTGTATTTAAATTTAGTGCAAGATGAATTGCCGTTTCCGTGCATAAAAAAACCGGTCCCGTGTAATAAATATGAGTAACCTGCAAATGAGTTCTCGGTATGGCACACGCTCTCAGTAGCCGTTTGGATGGAAATCGTTTTGCCAGAAACGCAAATCGAGGGGAAACTTTTTAAAACACTTATTAATAATGTGCCGAGTTATTTCCGAAACACAAATTGTTCATCGTTTTTGTCGTTTGAACAACTCATGTGGGTTAATTTCATGGTTAATTTCACCTCAACTGAAAGTTTGCAGAATTATTTTAATGATGAGCAGTGTTCCTGGGAAGTGGAAGCGTTCGGCTTCAAAATATCAGCGGAATTATTAAATCAACTGAACGCTTCATTTTAATAGAATGCTTAACGAGTCATAGGAAAATAGTGAAAAATTTTAGGTATTGGGGTGTTCAACAACATCCAAATGACAAAAAAATCACAAATATATAGGGAATGAAAATGAGAAACAGCTCAAACTTGTTTGGAGCAAGCTTCTGAAGAGAGACACAAGTTAAGGAATTTGGTAAAATTCTACTCATTGTGGAAGAAGCCTTTTTCGGAACTGGAAAACTAGGAAAGAGCATTTGCTGTTAGTTGAAAGCAAAATGAGTCAACAAAAGCTTCGGCGTATTTTTGCTGAATGTTCTCTTAAGAAGAAAACTACTATTACAGCAGCTTTAAGAGCTTCAGCTTCTTCCTTTTCAACGGGTTTAAACTTCAAAGTTTTCAAAAGCTTAATTTGAAGAAACATTTCGTCAAGAATTGGCAGTATATCTATAGACATGGAAATACCATTAATCGTGCCAGGGGCGGAGTCGTAGCTCTCCTCAAACCAAAATTTTAACTTGGAAGAGCAAATCCTCCTTCCCTCAACCACCCTCTGAACGACTGCATACATTTTACGATACCCTACCTAAATGACCTAATACACATATTTCTAAACAAAACATATTGACCAAAGCAAGCACCTATAAATATGCAATAATTATAGGCGACTTTAATTTGAACAAAAACAAAGCGAAACAGCTTAAAAGATTTTTACAAAATTCGGACTTTATAAAACAGCACACCCCACCAACTTTTCTGATGCCCGCAAACCCAGACTCAACACCAGACGTTCTACTGCACACAAGAAACTTAACAAACACCATCAACAACATAAACTTAACCAACGAACTTGGATCCGACCACCTGGCTATTACGTTTAACATAGACTTACAACATACGCAACCTACCTCCAGTACACCTCCTATAGAGAAAAAGTTAAACCTAACAAAGACTGACATAGACAAAGTGAAACAACATATACATGACTACATTCAATCGCAAGAACAGCCCATTTAAATAGAAACCATACAACAACAACTTTCACTAGCCATAGGAAAAATTTACCCCGGAAATAAAAATGCTTTCTACCGACATACACCATCCAAATTCATACTGAGACTCATAAAACAAAAGAGATAACTGTACAGACTATATACAAACACTCAAAATAACGACCTAAAAAAGACACTGAACTAACTCAACAGAAACATTAAAACCTTGATTGGACAATACCGACAAGACAACTGGCTAGAAACATGTAAAGAATACAAAAAGACAAAGGCAAAACATACTGGTGAAAAATTAAGAAACTAGCGCAATACAAAAAAACTAACACTACTGACCAATTGACGAAAACGGAATAGAACGGTACACAGACAAAGAGAAAGCTGACGCGTTCGCCAGACACTATCTAAGGGCCTTCAGCATATCGACAAACCTTAACTTCGACAATGAGAACTGGAACTTGATCAACGACTGGTACTTGAACTATTTCAACAGCTCACCAAACTATACATACAAACTGATCACAGACACAGAGTACGATGAAGCCCTAGCGCATATCAAAAACACAGCACCGGAAAAGATAAAATAAAGGCAAAACTCCTGAAAATAATATCAGAAATAACAAAATTCCAAAAACATGGAAAAACGGCTTAATAATCCATATACCCAAAAATGGACTGGACAATACACAACATAATAAGGCAGCGACTGGGAAAACTGGTCGGAAAGTACATACCATCGTATCAGTTCGGATTCAAACATCAACACTCGACTATTCACCCACTCTTCACCCTGACTAACAATATACAAATAACCCACCTAACTAACAGCTTGCCTGTTTATGGACATTAACAAAGCTTTTGATAGTGTCTGGCATAGAGGCTTACTATACAAACTACACACACCAATATATCTACTACACACCACTAAGAACTTACTAGAAAACAGACAACTACAAGTACGAATTGACAAAACACTGTCATTTTCTTTTTCCCCTGAACAAGGGCTCCCTCAAGGATTCCTGCTCTCACCGTTTCTCTACAATATATACTGCCATGACATATACAATTACAACTTACCAGACAAAAATCAAATCGACAGATCAGCATACATATTACAATATGCAGACGACACGGCACTTATTGTACATGACAAAACAACTGAGAGAGCAGCTCAAAAACTCCAAACACTAACAAACAACACAATGACATGGTTTTATAAATGTAGACTAACACCAAACGCGTCAAAAAACCAACTTCTGCTCACAAAACACAGACTCAACGCTGACTCCCCTACAATAACTGCAGAAGGCCAAACGACACAACCAAAAAACGACGTAAAATACCTTGGAATCACAATTGACCACAAACTTAAATTCACTAAACACATACGAAACATCAGGGCAGAAACAATAAAGAGAACAAAACACTTCCGATCACTAACCTACAAAGACAGAGGAATTAGCACAAACACCGCAGCCAAAATATATAAATCTATTTGTAGACCCTTGCTAGACTATGGACATATACTCATGACCAACGGAACCGAAAGGACAAAACGTTATATACAAACAACAGAACAAATTGCACTAAGACTAATAACACGAATAAGACACCCCCAAAACCCTACTACACAACCCCCCCACCCAACTACTATACGAACGCACAAACATGACAAAGATTTCGGAAAGACTCATACATCTACAGACAAAATGGACAAACAACCCCTACAACTGGACCATACTGAATCCCCTTTGTCTTACAAGACCAACCAAACAATCCCGCTTCCGTTTCCCTACATCAACGCTACTCGAACACTTACAAACGCAACTGACTACTGGACAATAAACTAATTTTTTCTTGTCATTAGAATTGGAAAGTTTTTTTAATAAGATTATTAACCTAGAATAAGAGAATTTTCATCTTTGTTTTTTATTTAGATTAAGACTACATGTATTAAACAAGGGCAGAAAGACCGATAGGTCGATAGCCTTTTTTTAGAAATAAAGATGTTTACTACTACTTTCGTCAAGAACCTCAATTGACGAGCTTTAGAAGCTTTTTAAATTTTATTTCAATAGAATGTGTAGTCCATGTTTCAATTGCAGCTTAATCCAATTAGATTTTTTGCATAAAACTGAACACATCAAATTGAAAATGTACCTAACTTGCAGCAGGACGATTTCTTAGGTTTTCAAGCCCTTTTCTGGGCTTAACTCACATTAAATTGAAATAGGAAAATTCCGCTTCATCATCCTGTAACACTCAATGCATACCTTTCAATGGCTAAAATATTAACTATCATTTTCCAGTGACAATTTGATTTTATTAATTAACTACTATTGTCTGATATGACAGGCTGGCTGTAGAGATTCATTCGGAATTTTCCATTTAAACGTGTATGCATTTGGACGGGCCCAAAAGAAAAGGCGCAATATCATCTCGACGGGTTTCGGTCGTTTTATTTCTGAAAATTCATCAACCGAATGCTGTCACGGGCCATTATTTAAAATCAAGATACGTCAAGAAGCGGCCATCTCGGCAGTCAACTAGACCAGCCAGACGGTCTGAGATACGAGGGAGGAATTATCATTGAAATGTTAGAAAAACACGAATTCAACAGGGCCCTCCAAGTTAAAGGGCGCAGTCAGATCGCAGTCGCACCCAACCAGCTCTGAGTAATGGAAAAACCAAGGGAACACTTTCCATCAAGGTCTTAAACAATTTTTTATCCTGCACGTGCAGTTTGTCTACTCAACCCGACAACACACCGGACCTGTCACACGGTTTAAAATTTAGAAAGGGTTTCGTTTTTCTCTCTGGTAAATAACATCAAGCTAAAACGTGAGGGCATCTCTCAGCGATCCTTATTCATCTGCGCTCTTATATAAAGAATATAATCTTTCACGGAGAGGGTCCTCTGAATGCATTTCTTGAAATTTCATTGAAATTTACGAAGACGTAGCCGCGTATAAAGGCCCTTATGACAAAAGCCTCATTAAAAAGGGGAATGTTGAGATGAAGGCAGTGGAATGTTATCTCTGGTGCATATAAGATGGTTTATCTAGGTAGTTATCGTGTTTGTTTGGATATACGTTTAAGGCAAGGGATGAAAGCGCATTAATGGCACAGATCGTCTTTCGGGATTTAATGGTTTACTGGAATACAAAGAAGCATTAAACAGCCTTGTTTTATATAGACAAAAAACTCGAATCCAGCACTGGTGCTCGAGTAGTAGTAGTAGTAAACATCTTTATTTCTAAAAAAGGCTATCGACCTATCGGTCTTTCTGCCCTTGTTTAATACATGTAGTCTTAATCTAAATAAAAAACAAAGATGAAAATTCTCTTATTCTAGGTTAATAATCTTATTAAAAAAACTTTCCAATTCTAATGACAAGAAAAAATTAGTTTATTGTCCAGTAGTCAGTTGCGTTTGTAAGTGTTCGAGTAGCGTTGATGTAGGGAAACGGAAGCGGGATTGTTTGGTTGGTCTTGTAAGACAAAGGGGATTCAGTATGGTCCAGTTGTAGGGGTTGTTTGTCCATTTTGTCTGTAGATGTATGAGTCTTTCCGAAATCTTTGTCATGTTTGTGCGTTCGTATAGTAGTTGGGTGGAGGGGTTGTGTAGTGGGTTTTGGGGTTGTCTTATTCGTGTTATTAGTCTTAGTGCAATTTGTTCTGTTGTTTGTATATAACGTTTTGTCCTTTCTGTTCCGTCGGTCATGAGTATATGTCCATAGTCTAGCAAGGGTCTACAAATAGCTTTATATATTTTGGTGGCGGTGTTTGTGCTGATTCCTCTGTCTTTGTAGGTTAGTGATCGGAAGTGTTTTGTTCTCTTTATTGTTTCTGTCCTGATGTTTCGTATGTGTTTAGTGAATTTAAGTTTGTGGTCAATTGTGATTCCAAGGTATTTTACGTCGTTTTTTGGTTGTGTCGTTTGGCCGTCTGCAGTTATTGTAGGGGAGTCAGCGTTGAGGCTGTGGTTTGTGAGCAGAAGTTGGTTTTTTGACGCGTTTGGTGTTAGTCTCCATTTATAAAACCATGTCATTGTGTTGTTTGTTAGTGTTTGGAGTCTTTGAGCTGCTCTCTCAGTAGTTTTGTCATGTACAATAAGTGCCGTGTCGTCTGCGTATTGTAATATGTATGCCGATCTGTCGATTTGATTTTTGTCTGGTAAGTTGTAATTGTATATGTTCATGGCAGTATATATTATAGAGAAACGGTGATAGCGGGGATCCTTGAGGGCTGGTGCTTAAATTTTTGAGGTTTAGCAAATGTAACATTTTTAAATCAGGAGCTGATGCCACTTTTGCGCCGATAAATTGAACCATGAGTTTAAATAAAATATTAGTAGTAAGTACAAGGGGCGAATCTGATGAAAGACGCTGTTTATTATTCAACAGAAGCGCAACGTATTCTGTTTCTAGTTCAAAGACTGCATGCGCGGAAACCAGCTAGTTTATGCTGGCTGGCTGAAAGGAAATTGGCCCTTTTATAACAAAAATTTAAAAGGAAAACTCAAATTTACTGTGAGTTGTCGCGTCCTCATATTATGCACATTATTCCAATTTTTTTTCAGCAATTCCTTACTGGTTTTTTTTGCGGTTTTTTCCAATTTTCTCCATTCCACGGGCTATTTTTTACAAGACTGCAAAGAATACTCGAATAAAGCGGATTGAAAGAAGTGGTCTAGTCTCGCTGTTTTCAATGGGTTTTCTCGAGTTTGCACACTATTTACTTTCACCCAACTAGACGGCAGTTTCCACGTCTGGTCTGCATAGAATAACATTTTAACGCTGATTAACCAACTCCCTGCTGCCAAAAAACAGGCCGCGATAGCATCATTTTTCTCAAGAATCATTGGCTGAAACTGGTAAGTTTTCCTGACAAATGAAATGACTGGTTGGAAACTGGGGTGTGTGGTTGTGTCGAGCAAACTGCCTCTGAAGATGCAAGCCACTCGTGCTTGTGAAACGTCAGCCACAAATTCGTTTTCATAATGCCCTAAAAGCCCCGAGAGAAAAACAAGAAAACTCGCCTTTAAACTAGACCTAACTCGTCTCAATGCTTTTCCATAGCTTCTCCAAACCTCCAAACTTGCCATTAAAAGTCAGAAAAGATTTGAATTTTGGGCGGGACTAATTCTTGGCCGATTTGGCGTTTCTTTCCAGGCGATAAATTCTGGACTACCATCTTCCAGCAACTCTTCCAATAAAGAACTACTCAGGCTGGCTTGCGTCTTAAACTAATTAGCAAGAAAGTATAACGTTCGGCTGGAACTAATTATCCATTTAAAGTTAATGAAATTTGCCGTTAACTAAAAAGTCGTAGTAAATCTTCTTACGCGATAATAGTTGGCTCAGTGTTGAATAAAACTGTGATAATAGTGAATATTACACGGTTTTTCATCGGTTATGTAATAATGACTTTGTCGTGAATAATTTGCGGATGTTTCTTTAGGTCAGTCCAGGTGTGGGTTCGGAGTTTTGCCTAGACGTACACGACTAAACCCGGTGCTTTTGGAAAAAAACCATCAATTACATGCGTTAACATCAAGCTCATTGGTCAGACACATTTCTTTTACGAGCGACTCGGGATTATCATATGTGACAAGATTTATCAGTGAAAAAAATCTTGTTCGGTTTAAAATAAACTAGCTAAAGGATCGTCGTGAGCACATATAAAAACTGATATCTCGATCTTCCAATCGGCGTGTTCTTTAGCCCACAATGCGAACTCGCGAGATTTGCGGGTTGTTCGGAAACCGAAACTGTACCGGGTGTTTAAAAGAAAAATCGCAATGGTATAAACGTGTAGAATAAGAATTGACTCGAACTCAAACTGCAGTTAAAGTTCGTTCTTTGGGGGTGGCAAACATAATGAAAGAATCAATATAGCAAAGTTGCTTCCATATATCTCTTTTAGTTCGTGTCATTTAAAGCAACGCAAACAGTATTTCTGGTTTTGTTCTTGTTCGGGAGCGGGCTGGCCTTATAGACCAACTTTTCGCATTTATCAAGTAATTTTAAGGTGTATTCCTACATTTTTCCGGACTAGTGGACTTTTGATAAATCGTTTCTCTCGGAATCATTTGTTATTTTTCGGTACGATGCAAGATTTTGGTTTCGGCTTGGGCAAAGTGTTTAGGAAAAACCCAATATTGATGGGTTTTATTTATCAAAACTCAAATGCGCAAACGGTTGCTAAATAGTGGTTTTATTCTGCCCGAATGATCACTGTCGGTGTCGACTAACCCTGTATTTTCCATATAAAGACAAGGCGAGTTTCAAATTGCATTTTCCACGTGATAACACAAAAAAGTATCGGCATCCAATTTAATTTCCCGCGACACGATTTGCGAACTGTCTGGCAAAAAGGTAAAACATTCCGTCGGCACTTGCCTTTGAACTCGAAAAAAACAAGCAGGTATGATTAATTTTTACATTAATGAACTCGCAAATGGCAACGCAAGCTCATTAGCAACTAACTGGAAACGTATGCGCTTTATTTGAGGGATTCCTTGAATTGGGAAAGGCTTTTGACCGGCCAGTCATGGATAGAGAAACAGTTGTTCGAGTGCCAATGGCACCCAAAAAAATGCACACTTGGCAATGGAACAAATGTGAAAATCGGCAAACTGGGCAGCAAAAGCGATTAAATGCACATTTTCCTAAACTATTATTCCTCTAGGGAGCCGGAAAATTTCTGAATGGCCCCACTGCACAGGCCATCTTTATAAAGAACGTTTAAACTACACTTCGCCTTAAACTAATTAGTGCACAAAGTGGAACGTTCTTCTGGAACAGAATATCCAGTGTAAGCTGATGAAACTGGTCGTTTGCTGAAAAAACTTAGAGCTGTTTCCTTAATAGCTTAATGGTAAAGCTTGCTGCTAGTGGGGTCTTTTCGAGCGAATAACGACTAATTGTGTAATATAATGGCAAGCAATAGCATGGAAAATGGTGTATGTACATTTAAGTGAAAGCAGGGTATTGAAGGTCTATAATTTCAACTGCAGCTTGGGGAAAAGAAATGCAAGAGGACAAGATTTGAGGGACTTGCTGAACAACGAAAAATGTTCTGTATGAATACCTTCTTTAAAAAACCTCCTCAAAGGAAATGGACATGGAAGAGCCCCGATAGTTCCTTTGAAAACGAGGCTGATTATGTACTTGTCTCAGACAAACATATTTGTGACGATGTATCCGTCCTTTGACCGCTTTGACAGGGGCAACGACAATAGGCTCGTCAGAGCTCAGATTCGCATTAACATCCAAATCGAAAGGAAGACACTAATCAGAAAAAAGCTCCTGCCTACGATGGAAGAATTGAAGAAAGAACATGAAAAAAGGCTAGAACCTAACAGAACTTGCATGCAAATTGGCGAAATAGAGGAAAAACTTACCAACAACATCAGTTAGACCAGATAATCCATGAACTGCACCAGGCATCTATAGCTGTGGGTTTGGAGATGAACCTGGAAAAAACAAAAATCATGAGCCAAAGTCATATCGCTGCGACCGTTAACGGACACCCACTAGACGTTGTTGAAGAGTACGTACATCTCAATTAGAGTGCAGAGAGCAATGGAAAGAGGAATGCTGGGCGTGAGTATTAGGGATAAGATCCGAAATGAGGAAAGCAGAAGGAGAAAAGGGTCATTGATGTAATAGGAGCAAATTACCAAAAAGCAAATGGCGATGGGCGGGTCATGTTGCTAGGGATGACATAAACTGGACAAAAAGGGTCATGCAATGGAGACCTCGACAATCAAAACGGATCGTAGGTCGACCCAAAGCAGGGTGGCGAGACGATATCCAGCACCAAACGGGGAAAAACTGGAGAGCCCAAGACCGGCAAACGTGGAGACTTATGGAAGAGGCCTACGTTCAGGAGTGGACGAGTGGAACCAATTACTAAACCGAATGGTGAATCAATGACAATACAATTATTGTCATATCCCAAATTGTGCCTTTTAAAACAGGGATGGTCCAATTGTAGATTTAAATTCTGATGAAAATTTGCCAAAACGCATTTACATCAATTAACATCGAATCGATTGATCCCATTCCAATTCCCGAAATAAACTCATTTCAATAATATCCCCGTAAGATTTAATTTGGGCGCCCACCGTCGCATTGGCAAACATTTGTAAAAAAATCCCGACCTCCAAATCACGGCCGATGTACCTTCACCTAAATGCCTGGTTATTAACTTTTCGGTTATTAATATTTCACAGAAAATAATGGAAATGTCATTTGCCTTAAGAGGCAATTGAACTCAAATACCTTTTTCAAGTGGGTGTTTTCGTGTTTATTCAAAGTTGTGCAAAAATTGATTAATTCGCTTGCAACTAGAGAGCAACCAGATCCACTCGTTGTGGCCCATGGTCTACTTTATCAAAGGCCTTTGCATAATCAGTCATGACAACATCCAGCTGGTCTGACGAAAACCCATTGTTTTTGTTCAACAGACTTATTTTGACGCCAATAAGGATGCCATTGTGTGCATGTGTGTTTGTAATTTTCCAACTTAAACTATCTTAACTGTAAACTTAAAATTATTACAAAGCAAAAAATTTTTTTAAAAATCTCTCTTTTGTGTCATGTCTTTTCATCTTCTAGCAGGTTGGTTCAGTCGTGTTAGAAGTGTTCAAGTAGTGTTGTTGTTGGGAAGCGGAAGCGGGATTGTCTCGTTTGTCTTGGGAGGCAAAGGGGATTCAGTAGGGTCCAGTTGTAGGGATTGTTTTCCATTTCGTTTGCAATTGGAGTTGTCTTTCTGTTATTCGCTTTATGTTTGTTCGTTCGTAGAGTAGTTGGTTTGAGGGGTTGTGTAGTTGGTTTTGAGGATGTCTTATTTTCGATATTGATCTCAGGGCAATCTGTTCTGTTGTTTGAATGTGTTGTTTAGTTTTCCTAGATGCATTCGCTGTCAGTATATGTCCGTAGTCAAGCAGAGGTCTACATATTGATTGGTAAATTTTTGTGGCGGTCTTTGTACTGATTCCTTTGTCTTTGTACGTCAGTGATCGGAAGTGTTTTGTCCGTTGAATGATTTTTGTTCTTACGTTCTGTGCGTGTTTTGTAAATTTTAGTTTTTGGTCCAGTGTCATTCCTCGATATTTTACCTCTTGTTTTGGTCTAATTCTGTTTCCGTCTGTTGTTATTGATGGAGAGTCGTCTTTAATTTGGTGGTTTGGTAAAAGTAGTTGGTTTTTCGTGGCGTTTGGTGTAAGTCTCCCGTTGTAGAACCAAGCAATTGTATTGTCTGTTAGTGTTTGAAGTTTTTGTACTGCTTTTACTGTAGTTTTGTCGTGCACGATCAATGCAGTGTCGTCGGCGTATTGTAGTATGTAAGCAGATTTGTCAATGTGTCTTTTGTCGTGGAGACTGTGATTGTATATGTCGTGGTAGTATATATTGTAACGCAGGAGTAATAGTGGGGATCCTTGTGGGAGTCCTTGTTCAGGGGAGAAAGCAAAGGAGAGGGTGTTGTCTATGCATACTTCTAGGTGTCTGTTTGTGAGTAGGTTTCTGATTGCGTGAATTATGTATTTGGGCGTTTTAAGCTGGTAAAGTTTATATAAAAGTCCTTTGTGCCAGACA
Organism: Dendroctonus valens; assembly: GCA_024550625.1. Taxonomy (NCBI): domain Eukaryota; kingdom Metazoa; phylum Arthropoda; class Insecta; order Coleoptera; family Curculionidae; genus Dendroctonus; species Dendroctonus valens. The sequence continues at coordinate 709,666 of JAJTJO010000055.1, read as the reverse complement.
CTGTCAAAGGCCTTATTGATGTCCATGAAGAGACATGCTGTTTTCTTGTTCGTGAGGTGAGTTGTTTGTATGTTGTTGGTTAGTATAAAAAGTGGGTGAACAGTTGAGGGTTTAGGTTTAAATCCGAATTGGTATTGTGGTATGTGTTGTCCAACTGATTGTTGTAGTCTATTTTTTTTTATAGTTTCAAATATTTTACTCAGTACAGGGAGTAGTGTGATAGGTCTGTAGTATATATTCGCTCATGGTACCAATCGCTGTTTTCGTCGCTTTTGGCCCTTAATGTTGAATGGATGATTAATTTGTGGCCAAGTGACTAAGACGAGGTTTGGTTGAGCCGGAAATTAGCAACGAATAACCAACAGCTTGAGATCTCCAGTTGGTGCAACGATAAGATCAAAATGGCGCATTAGCCATTTTTCCTGTTCACATCAGCATACATCACCGTTTCGGATAAAAGCATACGTGTTGGGGTGTCATATTCGTGTAAATTATTTTTCAAAGTCATGCTCGCGTTTCCATTTTGCGCGTATAAGTCACACCCCGCGCTCTTAATTGAACGCGGTGCATGTCGAGAGGCAATATGTAAAACACCAAATAAATTGCCTCATGCAAGTTTCGCGACATTCAAATCGGCAAACAGTGCTCGCGACTAAAAAATGAAGCGGTGCATCTTGGCAACGTGACAATGACCCATGCAGGTTCGATACGAGCTGAATACGTAATTTGTTTTTCTGAAGAAGTTCGTTGACCATTCGATCAGTGTCTTGATCATTTTTACCCGAAATCTACCACAATCAGGTCTCAGGCTCAAATTTTACATCGGCCTTCTTCACCTACTCAATTTTGTCTTAACTGATCCCATAAGAAGGGCAAATTCGGATTTTCAAATTGTTCGGATTAACGAAATTTCTTTGAGCCATGGGTTGCATTATGGGGGTTACATTAGGTGGCAAAAACATTGCAACTGCGGGAACGAAATCTGTGTAGGAATGTCTTCTTGGCCCCTGCGTTCTTCTGTACTTGGTAAGTCATCAGCAACTGTCCATCTCCGAAAGAACGAGGCTTTCCAGATCTGCCTAACACTAACACTTTCATTTTATGAGTCCCAGAGGCGTTTGAACAAGGCAAAAATGTGGCTCTCCTTGCTAATTTTTCTACTTGGGGCTGATGCCTCAGACTGATCAGCAAGTGTCTTTTGAGGGAGTAATTTCCAAAAAGGCCACTTTTGTCTGCAATATAGGTTTGGTTGCGTTTCCCTCATCACTGGATAATTTTTCGCCTGTGATTTTTTCGCTTTAAAATTTCTGATACCGCAAATTTTATATAAAAATCGGGATTTTCTCCTCAAATTTCTCCTGATATTTTAGGACACACATTTTGGAAGTGAGGAATCTGTCTCGAAAACGAATTTTTGTTCGAACTTAGAGCTGCAGCTTCCGAAGGTTCGGGTTACTGGAAGTTCCGATGAAAGCAAGTACCTACATTAAAGTCGACCTGTGTAGATGATCAAATCTTTATCGCCCAAGACGAGCAGAATGAGTAACACTTCACTGGGGAATTGTTCGGAGGATGCAAAAGTTTGGCGCAAAGTAAAGGAAACCTAAACAAAATAAATGAGGGTTGAAGAAGAACAGGAAGAACTCAAAATTGAATGAAACAGTTGCTTGTAATACCGAGTAGAAATAAAGGAAAAAACGGCCTTTTCGCTCTAAACTCACCACTTTGGTCTATAGCTTTTCTTACTAATGAAAAGAAATGGAGATTCCAGGCAACTGAAGGAAAAACAGAAGAAGAAATTGCTGAAGGGAAAACTCAAGCGACAACCAATAAACTGTAGCAAAAAATCAACTAGCGGTTGTAGAGCTCTCTTACTCTAAAGTACGACTTTATCTTCACCTCAAATCTGCTGGAGCGTAAGGGAGGAAAATGGCGAAAAAAACCATAAAATAAAGCAAAAAAAACAAAATTTTCTGATAGTACAACCGGCGAACTAAACATTCAAGCAAAACCATTGAACTTCTTATTTAATCCTTTGAGTCCATCAAAGCATTTCGAATCTATCCTCCTTCAAATGTTCATAGAGGCCACCAAATGCGTCAGACTAAAGTTCGATCAGTCATTTTAATGCCCATAAATACCTGAATCGGGCAACATATCTATGGGGACATTTGATGTATCACTGAAATTAAAGCATAAAAAGCAACATCAAAAACTAATCACGTCACATACCAGATGCATTCACAGGTGTTCGAGTTCGGCCAAATCAGTCGAATCTCAAGCTCGTTTCGACAGTAGTTTTGATGCAGCGCAATGATTTTTAATATCTTGACGTGTATAGTCATCATCTATCAGTCTTACAAGCCCTAACAACAATATCCGGTTTAAAAGTCTTAAAAGGAATGGGTAATCAAGCCAGAAATGTGCCTCATTGTGAGAATATATATTAAGAGCGATCGGTCAAAGGTTTAAAAAAAATTTTCCGGGCGTCAGTATTATTTGTTAAGAGTTTGCCCTCGTTTCTTTTTAATTGGTCGTATTTTTCTCTGAATAGTTGACGTTTTACTGTGCATCGGACAAACCGCTTAAGACGTCGTAAAAAGAAGCATTTAATTTTTCGCTTTTATTCCAGTTTATTATACGGACGTGGAATGATGTCTTCGTCGTCTTGCTCTTATTAAACCAGGATTTTTGGGGGAGACTTCCCCTTCCGGAACCAACTGAGGATTTGAATGAAAAGGGTCGTTTTTCTCTATGCAACAATCCAACATTTTGTTATTATACAATGCGCTGCGGTTTTCTTCAAATTTACTAGTTTGAGAAAGTCTCAGTCTGGTCTATCTAAAGAATGAAAGCTTTCGGCAGTCATTGCGTGAAACTGCTGGGTTTTTCGCGCTTTTAGTATGCTGTGGAAAAAAAACTTGTCCAAGGCCCAAAAGAGCGAAAAACTCCTCACCAGTTTCAAGTTTCGTTCCTATTGAAAGACAGCAAAATTCGAGCAAAGAGTACAGGGTTTGATAGAGCTAATTGAAGCGTTTTACATAATTTAAAAGCCTTGAGAAATTCATCGCATAGAATGTACATGAATTTATATATTCTATTACTCGGGCTGCTCAGGTACGTAATTAGTAAACTGTTTAATTGAAGGCTTCCTTGAATTTAGCTTGTACGGTCGTATACCGGCTGCAATTACTTGTCTTGCCGCAAAGCGGCATCGAACAGAAATATTCATTTTTAATTATGATAGTATCGGTTGAAACATGCGGTAGAAAAAGATTAACGCAATTGTGGATACATTATCTCATATTTGCCCGGTTTTTTTTTTTGTTCATATCGACGGAATTCATTGGATTAATTCTTATTGGTTCGGCCTGATGTATTCCTAGGAATGTGGACATGCTTCTGATCGATCCTACAATATGCTTACTCTTTATCCAATTTTTTTGCTGCCGAAGCAAAGCGGATTTGCTTAGAAAACCTAGAATGTGGAAGCGGTTCACAACATCAATTACCTTCAATCACTGCACTTGATGTGCATGGTTTGATTGACTTTGATGGCGAAAATAAAATAATATCATCTGGCCAGAGATGTTCCAAGCAAGAGCTTTGAAATTCACCTAGATATTCGCAAAATTCGCATTCATTTCCCCATTTTTATTTATCAAAGGCTACGGTTTTTGTGTGTTTTTTCTAAATGCGAACTTTTGAAACTTTCAAAACACCAAAACTTCCAAAACTTTAAGATCATTTTTAGTAGTTCAGCAAGAAACACATCCAACATTGGCTAGCTTTTATTTAATACAGCGAAGCAAAAATAGTGAATTTGCAAATTTCAAGAAGCCAAATAACGCGCTCTAAATGTTGATTTTTGTGGTCATCTTGCGTTCCCTTTCTGGAAGCTAAAACCTGCCGAATTCTGCTAAAAGCAGACCTGCAAATGCGAGCTTTTACAGAATGAGTTCAAATTGCCTTAAACTGTGCGGTTAGTTTTACAGATGCGGTCTAACTTCCGAACATCTACGAAATAAGCAAAATTAATTTGTGTAAAAAATTAAGCCAGATGGATTTTCATGGTTCGAGTGAATTTATTTCTGATTAACTGAAACGAAATTAAGTCAGACACGGGAACTCTTCACTACTCCGTACATACATTAAATTACCTCCAGCTACTGCATAGGCTGTTCATTTAGCACACGAAAACCAGAAGCGATGATAAACAAGAAACCAGTTTAAGTGCTGATACTCTCTTTAAATTGATTTTTTCTTCGCGTCCGTAAAAGAGAACATGATGATGCCCGAAAGTAATTTTGGCAAACACGTTAGTCGTTTTTTCGGTGTTTAATTATATTCTACGTGCAAAAATTGTTTTATTGCGGTGGGCTGTCGGCCAATTATAAGTTTAAGACACTCTTAAAGTGTTATTTTTAAATTTATTTCGCGTATTTCGGTGTTCATTACTGAGACGCGGTCCTCGTGACACTTTTGAAATGGAAGAAAATGAACTGCTTGGGATTTTTTCTTTGACAGTGCAAAACGAACGGGAGATCCTCTCCCGGTAAAAGTCTGTGACAAATTTATGATTGCCGGTAGGGATTTTTGCAGATTGTTAATGTTCCTCTCAAAGAAAATGCGCCACGGTGGTTAGGACATAATTCATAATAAATCCGTAATTATTCGGCTTATATGCACAGCTACCTATTTTTAAATGCACAACTGAGATGCCTAAAAAGGCTCTTTGTTTATAGTACAGATTCTCCTGTTGACACTGGAGAGTTCTTCAAAGAAAAACCAGAAAACTTACAAGGTTTCAGCCATTGATTCATCAAAACTGGTTAGTTTTGCGGTCTTTTAGGCCATCATGGATTTTTTTTAGCTTGAGCTTTAGTATTCCAGTCCCCGATAGTCCTTAACATGCACTTTAATCAAGCTAGAACCTGCTTGGTTTTCGTCGTTCTTTTCGTTGCCCTATTAAATAGCTGTCGCTTTAGATGAGGAACTGAGTTAAATTGAAATGGTAAAACAAGCAACAGTAAATTTCCATAAAACAGTAAAAAACCCGTCACATCTGAAATGAGGATTTTCCAGTCAAATGTGTTGCACCTGAATCACGTGGAGACCTCGTAAATGTTTATATGCCTGTGTAATAAAGAGAAACCAGCAGAAAAAAGTGGCATCGTTAAATTTTCCATTATGAGTTTTTTACTCGGATCCCAACAGTTTATGACGTATCCAAGAACCTAATGATTTTCTATTATTATCGATAGCTTGCAATAAAGCTGAGACGCCCCACGCTTTACCGGACTACAAACAGAAGCTAAAAATATGAAAAGTATTGACTTAGGTCAATAGCACACCGTCATTTTGCGTAAACCCATAAAAATGTTGTAAATAATTTACACGATCAGATATTTATAAAGATCTTGTTATTACTGGAAAGTTGTTGCGCAGTTCTGTATAATATAACCGTGACTCCTTGGAATTTAAGTGCGCCCATATTTTCTCTGTATTAGTTTAAATTGCCTTTTTCATGCCAACAGGTACTGAGCTGTGCGTTTAGTTGAGATGTTTAGTGTGTTAATTGCAACCTAAATTAAAAATATTATTCAGTCAGCTTAACATCTTTATGCAGTCATTTCGACGCTGCTTTGCTCGGAATTAGGAAAATATTAAATTTCCCAAATATGTTGCCCCATATTTAAACACTAAAGAGCTTTGAAGTGTTTCGAATATTCATCACAGCATGGTAATTTCGTCTAAACTTTCAAGAGTTAGTGGAATAATCTCCCTGCTTCATACAATCAGCATTATGATTTGAGCGACTTGAAAGGAAAGCGTCGTTTTTATCTTTTCACTTGCACAAAGTTGGAAGGCCATCAAAAACTTGGAAGTTTATTAAATAACTGAAACCTCTCAATTAACGAAGCTTTAATTTGTATTACGGCTCTTCTGGAAAGTTGAACTCTTTAGGAATATTGGCGACAATTAGCCAAATTACTTCGAATTTAGTTGGAAATTAAGCGCTGTCCTCGGGATTGCCTTTTATAATAGAATTGCAAGATGGCCCATTTGCATACAAATATGCTTTTATCCCTTCTTGATTTTCTTTCAAGGCGCCATTTTGTAAATAGTTAGAAACGTTGCGGACTAAGCGGAAATTTAAATTAGGGTTGTGTATTGTTTGCGTACACTTTCAAATCGGTTTCCTGATTTGAATTAAATCAGACAACTTCCTGCCAAATAGTCTTAACAAAACACATAATAAAACATAATCTTCTTCTTCGTCTTCTTCAGCCTCTCTCGGTCCACTGCTGGACGAAGGCCTCTCCCAGGACTCTGCCCGAATTTCTGTCCTGTGCTAATCGGAACTCATCAATCATCTTTTCTGTGGTCTTCCCATACTCCTTTTTGTTCCTCTAGGTCTTCAATGTACCAGTCTGTATTCTACCTTGCAATGTGTCCTACCCATTGCCATTTGAGTGTCATTATTCTTTTGAGAATATCTGTTAGTCCTTTTAATTTATTATCTTTGTTTCTTGACTTAGTTTGCATTGTCTTGTGTTTCTATTGCGTGTGCATACTTTCTTGGTCACTACCTGGATGCCTGAACGTATTTTGGTCCTTGGATCATCGAGGTCCAAGTTTTTGTGATTTCCAACAGGTTCCGATTTCTTTTTGAGCTCTTCAGAGTTTCATTTGTGGGGAACCTGGTTTTGTATATGAGTTTTCCTCTTTCGATTTGTTTAAATTGAATTAATAATGTTATATAAATGACTCTTACAGACACTGAGCAGTATTTTAGTATTTGATGTTTGACATTTTTGTTTATTATAAAGGCTACTCCTCCAAGTTTAAACTTCACCTCTGCATTCCTCTGGTACAGGACATGTCCTGATCTTCGGGTGGTTCCTTTTCCGCCAGGCAGTCGGGTCTCACAGAGACCTATTATATTCCATTTTTTATGGCTAAGTTCTTCTTCTAGTTCTAGGAGGTGTTCGGGACTTGACCATGTCCGGTTGTTATACGTTCCGACAAATATTTCTCTTAACCATTTGATCAGTTTGCTAGAATTTTTGTCCCCCCCAGAATCCATGGGTCTGACTTTTCTTCCGACTGTGTGAGATTCTGGGCTTTCCCTACTAACCTGGGGTATATCAGTTTTGAAATTGGTTTTGAAGTTAGTGGTTGGTATCATATGAGATCAGCCGCCCACTATGGGTCAGACGCTGTTGTGGGCATCTTCGACATGACTTCGAGGCCCTACCGGTAGCTATGCTACCACCGGTCTCGCTCCCTCGATATGGGTTACTGAGCCCTCTGACCCACAACAAGGTGTTGATTCCCCTAGAGAGAAGAAAAACATAATCCACTACTAACAAGGATAGTAGTAATTGTTAAGAACCTTGTGCTTATAATGTGATAATAACAAAAAAACAATCCACCCGCAAGATATAAAGCAGCAAAAAATAAGGTCTTGATTAGACACTCTCAAGGCAGTTTATTTATTTTCTTTAATAATTACAATTTTATATCTCGGCTCTTATAAACAGAATGGTGAACTTACTGAGTCGTTTATGAGACTAAATATTTATACAGAAATGCCGAATTCGTCGCTATAAATGTAGGTTTGGCAATGTTTTCGATCATTTGTACCTTCGAGCACCAATAATGTTTATTATGCTCTCAACATTTGGATTGTTTAAATATTAATACAAAAAGCCTGCTGAACTTTGCCAAGTCCAAATGAGCAACAATTACATTGGTTTTTCAAAGCAAAAACAACTGATATTTTCCACAGCAAGCTGCTAAACGCAAAACTACACGGATACATTGGCTACGAAAATAACATCTGCGTGAGATTTAAGACGCGTAAAAGCACATTCACTCTTCATTATCGTACGAGATAAAAATTATGTCTGAAAATAATATCGCAAGGTTAAGAAGTTACTGGCACATCTTTTACGTTTTGTTTATTTGCTCGGAAAGGTCAATGTGTTCATTCCGAGCTCACCATCGCATCGATTCTATAGTTGGCACTATAAATCACATTGAAATGTTTGTCGCTTGATCTCATGGTAAATATTTGATAAATGTGATATTTGGGTGCTAATTGGCGAGAGGTGATGATAGCAAATTTGCAATGTTTATCCGAAATGTTCGTAAAAAGTTTCAACTTTTACGGTTAAACACATATTGGAAAATTTCGGCTGATTTGGACTAGATGCAAATGGCGAAAATGTTGAAAACTTTATAAAGACACTCATATGGAAGAACTCATATGGAAGAACATTGACAAACAAACAAGTAAAGCAGAGGTAGTGGGAAATAGTAAAGCTGGTGAAGATTTTAACATGTTAACCAACTAAGCACAAGATCCAAAAAAGCATGATGAATTACGGCGGATGTAAAAGTAGAACAACATTTCTAAAAAGAAACTTTTGAAGATTGAACATTTTTATATATATATATCCATCAGGTTTCAACGTTGTCCTTCTTCCGATACCCAATCTCCGACCAACTAGGTTTCTCCAGGTCTGTTCTCTGAACCTCACCGTCTATACCATCTCTCCAGCTTTTCCGTGGTCTTCCTCTCTTACTTATTCCCTGCGGTGTCACATGTCCGTACCATCTGAGTGGTCCAGTCTTTATATCATCTACAATAGCGTGCTTTACTTCCATTATTTCCTGTATGCTTTCATTTCTGATCCTTTCCAATCTAGACCTTCCTGCCGCTCTTCTCCAGTAGTCAATCCCTGTAGCTTTTAGTGCTTTCTCTGCTCTATCCTTTATAGCCCACACTTCACTACTATAAATGACTATACTTTTAATTATTCTGTTGTATATTCTGCGTTTGTTTTCCTTTGTAATGTATGTATCCCATAGTATGCCGTTTAACATGGACACAGCATTCCTGTAGCTTTCTCGATCATCTGCCTTATTGTGTGTAGATGTTCTGTCTTCTACTATAATGGTTTCGGAACTCAGTCTGTTCCCTTGGTTGGTAAGCTTCGAATTTTGAAAGGTTTTGGCAATTAAAAGACCACGCTTGCCGGGCGTCTTATTGAGTTTTTGTATCAGCCGCTCCTAACCTGGAGAACAGACTCTGTTTGCAGCCGCCCACTCTGGGTCAGACGATGCGTGGGAATCATCTTGGTTTCACCTTCATCTCTTCGAGACCTTATCGGCATGGATGGCCCTGCCGGTAGCTATGCTACCGCCGCCATCGCTCCCTCGATAAAGGTTACTTAGCCCTCTGACCTCTTCAAGGTCCAGATTCTCTTAGAGAGGGATGGTCACCAACTACCTGAATTTTTTTTAGGAATTGAAATAATGGGCCCGAAGAGGAGAGAAATGACCATATGCTACTCTTAGTGAAGATACAATTGACACAATTCCTCTTGGAGTTTGAAGGACACATTTTACCACATTTCTGTTGATACACCCGAATATTTTCTGGTTCTTTTTCAGCCTCCTTCTCGATTAAATGCTTTCGATGTTGAAGCATATTGAAGGAAACTAGCCATTTGACATTCATGATAGCATCTCTATCAGCAAACCCATAATCAATGCCTCATTCACGTAAACTGTGCACTAATATCGTCCGAGAATAAAACAATAAACAATAGAAAGATTAAGGTATAGATGGCGAATTTTTATTACGACTTCCCGAAATGTTACTAGAAATCGTGAAATATTGTTAACATTCTGCAAATGTGTCAGTTTTTATGGTTTACACAATGAACAATGAGGTGAAGCGAACATGTCAATGTTTACAATGTGCTATTAAACCATTTTGGGCGGCTGCACCGTTGGGTTGATTAATGGTATTATGGTTAACAATGAGAACTGACGTATATGACATACAATTAACGAAATATTGGGACAGAATTTCAATAGTTTCGATTGATACAGTGGGGTTGTGCCTAAGAAACTGTGTCAGAGTTGGCGTGCAATTGTGTCCATCAACAATCCCATCTTCTAAGAGATGAAGGCGGATTTTCCTGACTCGAAACCGAAAGTTCTACAGGCGATGCGCAATTAATTCAGCTCTCCAACAGTCTTTGTTGCTTGTCGTTCTTTCAAAACACGCCATAATTCTAATCCTTTTTCTACTGCAATAATCCCTCCAGCCACATATGTTACAATGTCCTCGTAATTTAGCTCGCAATATCTCTTTTCGAAAATATTGTAATTTATTTCCGAAATTTTATTGTTCCTTTCAACTTGCCCAATTCTCTAAGTATGCAATAACTCAAATTAAGTTCAAAGAAAAATAAATGAAGGAAAAAAGGATGTATGAATAGCGGTCGTTTGTTATAGGACTGTTACGATATATAACCGCAAATTTACAACTTCTATACACTTACATTCAGGAATAACAGTTAATATGAATTATGAACTATGACTTATGAACTTGGAAATATAGTGAGAGCTATGGCCGGTGCGTTACCGTATAGTTCACATTTTCTCTCGCTTCTCGGATAAATTTGATCACATCAAATGTTGGAAAACGTTGAAAAGTGGATGATTTTGAAAAATTGGTCTGTGGTGGTCTTCAAAAGAAGACTTCTGAGCTGATTGCCAAGCTTTCGCAAAATGTATTTCCTTCTTCTGGATTGCATGCATGGAAAACCCTTAAACACAATTGAAACTCTAGAAACTATATAGAACCACAGTGGAGCAGCAATTTCGAATAAAATGCCCTTTGCCAAGGCCGTAGTTCTTCGTTTCTTTACGAGGTAGAGAACAATTTTGAAATAAATAAAGGAAACATATTGTGAGGTGCAGTTTGTCTCGAAAGTCATTGCAACTTTAACGGAGGATGTAGTTATTATTTGTGGCAAGGCCAATGGAATTGGTTGCTGATGAAAGTTTTGGGCGATTTGAGTCGTTCGTAAATTGTATGCGGACCTTGCGATAAAATAAGTGCAGATACTTAGCGGGAAGAGCAAATGACTATTTCTGAGTTTTCTAGGTCAATGTCGCTTATGAAATATATGGGAAGCATTTAGCAATTGCTAAGCTGTTTGGCCGTTGTGGTAGAGCAAACTGCAGCTTTAATTTGGCTCTGCACATTGTGGCCGATCCTGCTAGCAAATGCTGTTCGGGCAATCCATTAAAACGAATCATCCAGATTATTTTGTTTTCGGGTTATTCATTGTCGTTGGTTTCGCAATTAATTAGGCACCGTAGCCTTATGTGTCAAATACGGACAGCTTTTCAAGGTTTGGCACTTATTTTACGACTTCATTGTCTTTTATTATTAATTAGGAAAATTGGAAACAAAAGCAGAATTCGTAACTTCATCGCCAAAATATTTTCCCTCAAGGCAAACGGCTGCTAATAGTGGGTGAGACTCGTATTGTTCGATGCTTTAGAAGGTCAATGCTGAATACGGTGAGAACTTCACTTTTTCTTCGTGTCATTGCAAAATTATCATTTTTGCAATATCTGGGCCGTGCGTAATCCAATCCAAAATTAACCAGGGTTAAGTAAACACGGAAAAAGTCTCCGGCCTGAATAATCTAACAGTTTTTTTGAATACACACAGCTTCCAATTGGGGTCATTAAATCGTTTTTAATCTTGCTCATTTGATTCATTCGTGTAGATTTAAGACTGATTTTCGCACGTTTCGTGTACAATTTGTCGGCGTATTTTTACATTTATGAACCAAATTGAGCTCGATGTTGTGAGTCTCGCGAGAACATGTTTTAACGACCGATCCCATAAATTTGCCCTGAACAATAAATCGCCCAAGACCCAATTTCCTCTTTGGACTATTCACAAAAAAAATAATTTTCTTCTTCATTAGTTTTGCTTTGGTTAGTGTTAATGTCCCGTTTGAATTATTTCTTTTGAGAACTCCATAGGCCCGGATTTACTCCAATTTTTCAGCAGAGTAAATTGATTATTAAAACAAACGGTTTTTCGGTTTCAAATAGAAAGTTTAAATAAGATTTTAAAACACTTCTTTTATAGAAGATTCAGAAGAATTTTCAAGTTATTCGCTTAAATTTTTTGATTGTATTTGATTTGATTGAAGATTTTATATTACTGGAAAATTGTTGTTTGAACTCGCTGTGTTTTTCGGGCCATGATCTGTTCCAGGCCAGGAAAAAAATCTTTTCCACAGCTTCTCGCAATGACCGCGACAGTCAAATTCGCTCTTAGTTTTAAGCACATTGGTAAATTTGGAAAAACTGTACAAATGCTGCAGCCGAAAACGGATATGCAATGCGAGTTTTATTATTTTTAGTAGGAAATGTGTGGCTAAAAAAATAATCTGAAGCCCGCACTGCTCGTTCATCACCTAATAAATAAATCCAAGACACAGCATGTTGGTCGTGATAAGCTAAATAAATGTTAGGAAAATATTTTTTTCTAGTGTTTCACCAGCTGAGTTACACATGTTTCGCTTGACACGGAACGGTTTTTATAAACTTCTTTAATGCGGAAGATTAATTAGCGCGATCGCAATAAACAAGTCAAAGAGGACAAAAACAAATTTATACGTTTAAGCAATCCTGAATTGCAGTAAATTTGCGGCATGGGATTCATTAGCCAAAAGGGGGGTGAAACTTAGTCGACTAGGGCGTGGCATTTAGCGAATCATTCAAGTTCAGCTGGAACTCTTTGCCACGTTCTTCAATACCATGCGAATAAAACCAGCCAAACCGAACCAGAGCCCATCAATGTCCGAAATAAATAGGAACTTTCGGTCCGATCTGATCCGCGTATCGCGTAATTGAATAAGTAAATTATTCGTCAATTTTGCAACCCCCCCATACGTCGTCCCTTATCTCGACCGAACCAGTTGGAATCCGCGCGGCGGCATTTTTATTTATCGCAAAAAATATTGCCCAATAAATTCCGATTTCGAAAATGCAAACCCATTATCGAGGCATGTTTAAAAACCGATTCGGAATTAAATGAGCGTCCAGTGACAGATTTTGAGGTAGAGCACTCATAAACCGTCGTTCGCTCATAGATCTTTTAATGAATCGATGTGCTGCTGTTCATTGGCAAAAGGCGATCCGGATCTTCAATTTGATCAACAGCGACAGTAGTTTCATATAAAACGTAGGAAGATTTCACTGAGAATTTTTCAAATCTTACGTTTTTCTTGATGCTGATTTAAAAATTCATAACTCGCAAAACATGTGGAAATATAACGTGCCTGATCTTGCGTCTGATTCAGAAAGTTGCAAATGGGCGTCTAGTTGAGATATTTTTTGAAAATTTTTCAATACTTGAGCTTTTTAAAGGCTGATTTAAGAGCGGTTGTATTTAAAAATGTATAACTCAGAAGCGATGTGGAATTATGGCGTGCCCGATATTGCGCTTTATAGAGAAAAGTCTCTTGTTTATGCTCAGAAAGTTTCAAGTGTAAGACTATTTGGGAGATTCTCTGAGATTTTTTGAAATCTTGTGCTTTTATTAACGCTGATTTAAGAGCGGTTGTATTTAAAATTCATAACTCGGAAAACATGTGGAAATATGACGTGCCCGATATTGTGTTTCATAGAGAAAAGGCCCTTGTTTATTCTCAGAAGGTTTGAAGTGTGAGACTATTTGGAAGATTCTCTGAGAATTTTTGAAATCGTGCGCTTTTATTGATGCTGATTTAAGAGCGGTTGTATTTAAAAATTCATAACCTGGAAAATTTGTAGAAAAAAAACATGCGCGATATTGGGTTTTATAGGCAAAAGTCGCTTGTTTATTTGTGCAAAGTTTCAAGTGTGAGACTATTTGGGAGATTCTCTCAGAATTTTTGAAATCGTGCGCTTTTATTGATGCTGATTTAAGAGCGGTTGTATTTAAAATTCAAAACCTAGAAAATTTGTAGAAATAAAACATGCGCGATATTGGGTTTTATAGGCAAAAGTCGCTTGTTTTATTTGTTGCAAAGTTTCAAGTGTGAGACTATTTGGAGATTCTCTGAGAATTTTGAAATCTTGCGCTTTTATTGATGCTGATTTAAGAGCGGTTGTATTTAAAAATTCATAACCTAGAAAATTTGTAGAAAATAAAACATGCGCGATATTCGGTTTTATAGGCAAAAGTCGCTTGTTTATTTGTGCAAAGTTTCAAGTGTGAGACTATTTGGGAGATTCTCTGAGAATTTTTGAAATCTTGCGCTTTTATTGATGCTGATTTAAGAGCGGTTTTATTTAAAAATTCATAACCTGGAAAATTTGTAGAAATAAGACACGCGATATTGGGTTTATAGGCAAAAGTCGCTTGTTTATTACTGCGAAGTTTCAATGTTGACACTATTTGGGAGATTTTCTGAGAAGTTTTCAAATCTTGTGCTTCTCTTAATGCTGTGTTAAAAGCGGTTGTATTTGAAAATTCATAACTCGGAAAACATGCCGAAATATAACGTGCCCGATATTGCCCTTCATAGAGAAAAGGCCCTTGTTTATGCTCAGAAGGTTTCAAGTGTGAGACCATTTGGGAGATTCTCTGAGAATTTTTGAAATCTTACGCTTTTATTGATGCCGATTTAAGAGCGGTTGTATTTAAAAATTCATTACCTGGAAAATTTCTAGAAATAAAACATGCGATATTGGGTTTGATAGGCAAAAATCGCTTGTTTATTTGTGCAAAGTTTCAAGTGTGAGACTATTTGGGAGATTCTCTGAGAGTTTTTGAAATCTTGTGCTTTTATTAACGCTGATTTAAGAGCGGGTGTATTTAAAAATTCATAACTCGGAAGACATGTGGAAATATGACGTGCCCGATATTGTGTTTCATAGAGAAAAGGCCCTTGTTTATTCTCAGAAAGTTTCAAGTGTGAGGTTATTTGGGAGATTTTCTGAGAATTTTTCAAATCTTGCGCTTTTTTTAAGGCTGGCCGATGGTATTTTAAAATTCATCAGCCGGAAAGATATAAAAATATAACGAGTCCAATATTGCGTTTCGTAGGGCTTGTATAGGGCTGGTCTTGAAAGTTGCTTGTTTAGGACCGCAAATTTTCAAGTTTTAAAGCCATTAAAGTTCCTGAAAAATTGGGCACATGAAAAAAAAACCAGACAGAAGTTGATTAGTGAAGAAGTAAGCTGTGAGGAGTTTATCTTCTATGAGAGGATGAAGCTTCGATTTTGGACGCCCAAAATTTTAGGGGTTTTTGAGCAAAAAAAATTGGCAGTGGAGAATTTGGAGATGAAGCCTTGAGGCCATTAAAAAATTCATATTTCGAAAACGGTTAGAAACAGGGAAACGGTTAGAAATAGAGCGTGACAGCTACTATCTGCTTGAATAAAAAAAGTGGGATTTTGCTCTTTTTAGGGGTCTCGCTAGACATTGCAAAATTTAGTATTTTTAACGTGCAGATTTAGCAGTTTGAAAACTAATTTGTCTCGATAGATGAATGCGTTTCTAATATCTGTATAAACCTAATTTCTGCTTAAAAATTGCAGCTTTTAAATAAAATATTTTTGTAACAGGCACTGTGGGAATCAGGCAGCAAACAACAGAAAATAATGACAATTTTCAAACTAGTTAGAGTAGTAAAAGTGGTTGAGCAACAGTGCTGTTAATTTATTTATAAAGCGGAAGGGTAATAATTCCCCAAATAATACGTATTTTCTATATTCGCCGCTTCCGCTTAACGACTTTCTGCTCAATGTCACTCAGGAGTACTTACTGTGCCTTTATCCATTAAATCCCTCGCTAATTACAAAACGAGAGAGAAATGAACCATGAGAGTAAAGAGCGTTCGAGATAAATAACATTGTCCGACCTTGAAGCTTTGCCAACACATATTTTCAATTATCTTATTTGCTTTACAGCTACTGTCAGATTAAAGAACACTTCGCATGCTGGAGGATCTTTCTGTGATTATAAATTATACTCAAATTACACCCAAAACTGCCTGGGGAATAACATATACATTCCTTCTTGGTTGCACAGTGTTGGGGCATCGGAAATGCTTTGGACAAAACTCGGGCAAATCCATGAAAAAAGCTCAGATTCTTCCCATTTTAAGGCAAATCCCCAACTAACAACTTCACGCAACTTCTACGGGTACTTTTGATAGTTTTTTGCGGCACAATTCGAGGCTTTCGCCATTGAAATTTGTCTTTTCTGGTCGATATTTCCGACTACTGTAAAGATTGAAATTAACTACATTTTTTCCAATCTAAGTGTAACTTTGAAATAAAACCAAACAGCTTGCAGCTTTGGCAAGCTGCTGGCGATGATTTTAAAATTGGACGTATCCAAATGGAAGCACTTTGCAAAAAAACAACTCTGCTTTTTTCATCTGATTTATAAATATATCAGATCGCTGTTTAGGCGCAACCAGCAAGTGTTTTCATCGGGCATTCTGGCCCTAAACCAAATAAAATAATAAAGTGGGTGTCGATCTTCTCCGCGATGCAACAACAGCGCCCATAAAACTCGTTTCACCGTAGAAAATAGTGGCTTTTTGTAAATCATAGTCCACTAGCGGTCGGAACACCTGCCATCTGGTCAAACTTGAAGACATGGGCGTCGATATTTCCGACCATATATGGATCTCAAGCATTATTTAAGATGTTCGAGTTGTTGATGAAGGTGTCCGATGTGAATGTTCGGTAATGGTTTGCGTAAATACGCTGGTTGGTTTCATATTTTCATTCACATTTTATTTTGGCCAACAAAAAATGATTTGTAAGTTTTCAATTGGAAATGGCCAAAACACTTAGGACTCATTTTAATGCTAATGTTGTGCCTCATGTTGTATCAAGCCTTTCAGGTGAGACTACTACAAAATACCTTTCATTGTTCTTCTCCTGTAGTCTTTTTTTTGGTCTTGCGTTGCCGTGTCCTACTCGAAGGACTCGGCACAACATGAGACACAACATTGACATCTACATAAGTCCATAATAATTCCAGTGCTTATGTTAATGTTGTCTCATGTTGTGCCGAGCCCTATACGACACTGCAACAAAATGCCGTTTTTTTTTTGGTATTTTGCTGCTCAGAAGAACTTCACACATAAATTCCAACCCTGATTGAATTAAACTAATGACTGAACATTTTCCGGTTGATATTCACTACTGCCGAATCCCGAAACTCTGAAAGACATCTGCGAGAGCATTTAGCGCAAGTTTCAATGAATTGCTGCGCTAGAAGCGAATAAAAATTGTACATTGAAACGAGTTATGCCACCCAAGACGACCCTAGCTAGAAATTTCATCGTCTCCGCACTCGCTAGAGCCAGAAAATGTTCTCATGTTCGAGCATGAATGGGCTACTTGCAGTAATTTTTGAAGGAAACATGCAAATTTCAGCTTTGAAACGGGTTTTCGCTTTTTCAATGAGCGACGAATATTTATTTCCTGCCAGCCCTTAACATTGAAATTAATAAACTGGTTTTATGTTGTTATGAGGTTTTGGGGCTTTCTGGGCAAAAGTTAAATCCAGAGTGATTGAAGGCGTCAAGTAAATTTCATGATTTTGCTTGAATAACATTTGAGAAAAAGCTCGCCTCGTCGTGCCATACCTGTCCAACAAAATCCCAACTCTAATCCGCCGAAAATTCTCAGGTGTCTAATTTCCGATCTGCCATCATGGCTGAGTAAACTTCTCATATAAAAGAAGAGAAAGACCGAGCCACAGACAAACGCTTCGTTTTTTTTAGATGAAAAGAGCTGGGGAACGTAGAAAATCTGACCGGATAAATTAAACTCTATTCATCGAACTTGATTACATATTAGAGCAAAAGCCAAACAACATCGCGTCAGATTAAAAGAATTATTTTCTATTCAACGAATGGAATATATTAGGTATTCACGTTGAGCTGTTTACTCTATGACGCTGGAGCTTATTTTGTTTGAATTGGTTGGCTGGAAATTGGCCGTAATTATCGTTCATTCTGCATGTATCGGGAATTTCACATTGCGTTTCAATTGCCTGTATCAAATATGAATTTCAATATTGTTGCTGAATAACACCCAGAAAATTACAGCTTGTTTTAGTAAATTTCGTCAAAGGACACATTTGCATGCTAATGTTTGAATGGAGCGAAGCCTTACCGAAACATATACTTTGGCTCTAACATGCAGGTAATTTGTTAGTCGCTATGTTGTGGAAATGGCCTAAACATTTATTGAAAAGCTTACATGCAACTCCAGTATTGATATATGTACTAATAATAATGAAAATTATATTTATTCCCGTACATATAAATTTAAACCATCACATAGACATTTTACATTACACCACATTTTTAATTCGTCGTTTCTCTCCGAAACACTAGAGAAAAAATTAAAAGAAAATTTACAATTTAAAAAATAAACATTAGACACCTGAGCGGAGGCACCTAATTTCCTCCCGATTATCTGCAGCCAGTGTCATTTTGCGAAGTAAGCCAGGAAAGTGTTTGTTGCAAAGTTGTGCACTTCGGCACTGTATGAAGCACTCGAACCACTATTTTTGCTCGGCACAACTTTGTCATCAAACTCTTTGTAGTGCGACGCATTGTGACGGAAACGGAAAAAGTGCTCCTTGTGAAGTTGTTCCGAGTTCTTCCGGTGCGACACTGATTGCAAACAAGGTTGCAAATCAAGTAAGAAACAGTGTTTTCTTGCGCCCCCACTAGTGTCGTGTCCAAAGGGCTCGGCACAATTTCACAGCAAACACTTTTCTCGCATTACTTTGCACGGCGACACTCTGAACGCTGTTTAAGGTCGAAATTGTGCCGAGCCCTTGGGGCACGACACTAATTGGAAACAACGTTAGATAAATCAAGTAAGAAACAGTGCTTTCTTGCGCCCCAACCAGTCTCGTGTCCGCAGGGCTCGTCACAAGTTCACAGCAAACACTTTTCTCGCATTACTTTGCACGGCGACACCCTGAACGCTGTTTAAGGTCGAAGTTGTGCCGAGCCCTTCCGGCACGACACTAATTGGAAACAACGTTAGATAAATCAAGTAAGAAACAGTGCTTTCTTGCGCCCCAACCAGTCTCGTGTCCGCAGGACTCGGGACAAGTTCACAGCAAACACTTTTCTCGCATTACTTTGCACGGCGACACTCTGAACGCTGTTTAAGGTCGAAGTTGTGCCGAGCCCTTCCGGCACAACACTAATTGGAAACAACGTTAGATAAATCAAGTAAGAAACAGTGCTTTCTTGCGCCCCAACCAGTCTCGTGTCCGCAGGGCTCGTCACAAGTTCACAGCAAACACTTTTCTCGCATTACTTTGCACGGCGACACTCTGAACGCTGTTTAAGGTCGAAGATGAGCCGAGCCCTTCGAGCACGACACTGGTTGGGAACAATGTTAAACGAATGCAGACAGAAACACTTTTCTCGCGCTCCAACCAGCGTCGTGCCCAAAGGGCTCGGCACAACTTTGCAATAAACGACTTTTTTCGCTTTACTTTGCACAGCGACACCCTAAAAGCTGTTGAACGTCGAAGTTGTGCCGAGCCTTTCGGGCACGACACTGGTTGGAGTGCATGAAAACACTGTTTTTAGCCTGTTTAACATTGTTCCCAATCAGTGCCGTAGCTAAAGGCATAACTTCGACATTAACCAGCGTTGCGAGTGTCGCCATGCAAAGTAAAGCGAGTAAAGTGTTTGTTGTGAAGTTGTGCCGAGTGAGGGAGGGAATAGGAGGAGATAATGAGGTTTGAATTAAATTAATTAATTCACAGAATTAACAAGAAGAATTCACATAAGACTCAACAAGAGATCAAGGTTTTGTTCAAACAACCATATTTCTTTCTTTTTGAAAACATGTTTTTTTGAGAATTTTTTATATTTTTTGGTAAGGCATTAAACAGCTTTAGACAAACGAAAGTTATGAACTTTCTGCTTAAGTTTTTATATTGGTTTTTTTGAAGTTTTGACTTTCAGGTTTTCTAGGTTTCCTTAATAAGTTGACCCTAAAAACTCTAATCCCATATTTTAGAAGTGATTCGATTGAAGATTTGTATAACATCAGTGGTGTTTTTAAAAGACAAAATATTTAGCAATTGATAGAAAAGAGTTTGATTTACGTATTTTGAAGATTGATCTGAGCATTTATTTTTTTAATTTTTAATTTTTTAATTTCATTTTTCAAAATGTTGAATATGGTAATGCCATTTCTTGCGTTGTTTCTTTCAAGCCAACCTTATTGCTAGAGAAGTTTTTAAATTTTATTAAGTAATAAAGTAATTAACAATTAATTTACGTAAAAAACACTGAGCGTAGATTCTCATTGGGAAACATTTTTAAAACATGATTTACAACCCGTCATTTCCATTAGAGAGATTCTGTAGCGAATCAGCGAAAGCGCCATTTCTTGTTCTGGCGTGAATAATTTAAGGGTAAAGGTGTTTAAAAGTCCTTTTTATTCAATTTCCCGGAATCTGCTGAAGGATTTTGATCAAGTAAAAATCATCAAAGTAAAGGAGTGAAAACGAACTGAAAATGCAAATTTAATTTTGAACAAGTAAAATGACTAAGTAATAGATTTTCTAGTAAAATGTCTAGTCGCCGAGCAACATGGCCCATCTCCAAAATAAACCAGCTTTTTTTTGGGATACTAAACGGAAGTTGTTTCAAGTTTACGAACTGCACGCGATTTTGAAAAATCTTGTTGCTAAGTCTGTTTAGCCCACATCGCTCAGTTTATGTGGGAAAGGAAACACATCCTGTAATAAATTCCGTCGCAGGCACACGTTCCCAAACTTGCAGGTATTTATCCAACGGGATAAATATTTAAAGCGGATCGTGTGCACTTAATAAGTCAATTCCTCTTGAAAATGGCACTTTTAGGAACAGTTTACCGAGTGAAAGAACGAATACAACTCCCGAGACTTACAAGAGAGTTATATTGCCAGTCGGGTCTGTGGAATTAATAATTTTAAAATAATGGTCCACCTGGGTCCGGAATTTATTAAAGTTAAATGATCTACTGTAATAACTTGGATTGTAAGCGCGACTGTTTTAATAATTCGACAGATAGACAAATTTCGAATGGAGCCAGTTTACCGTATTATTTGCTGCAGCAGAGCTTGAAAAACTGATGCAAATATTTAAAAAATAAAGGCCTATTTTAACAGCAAAACTTATCAAATTAATAATTCAAGCATACTTTTTCCCCAGGCCCGCCCAATTCATTAGCTCTGTGTACATATCCTCAATTCAATTTAATCCGAAATGAACTCATATTTAATTTTCAATATAATTAATTACGGCGGTCAACAAAACAAATGCGCCGCTTCCCCTGAAACTGGCCGAATGATAAAATTATGTTTTTCTATTGGTTAGTCTCTCTACATATAAATTTTAATCAAAAGCCCGTGTAATTAGCAATTAAACCGACGACGAAATCGAAAAATAAAAAGCTAATAAACTAATTGAAGACAAATAACACGGACATCACGTCTTTAAAAGATAATTTGTGATGTGAGAGATAACCACATGTAATATTACGAACAGTAGCTGGAGAGAAAAGTTAACGGTTCCTGCAAGAACCTGCAGAGATCACCAGTGGTGTAACAATTCGTAGTTAAAATATCCTGATGCATAACAGACAAATCGAAGTGGAAAGTTCAATAACATGGCATTTTGAGGGCCTTATCTTGCCATGTATGATTAACCTTATTGAACCTTGATTGAATTGGTAAAATTAAACGGTGTAGTTGGAACTGATTAGATTCGCAACCTTATCGTTCATGCTCGAAATAAGCTGAGCAGGTAAAATTGTAATATTGCGCAAAAAAATCAATATTTCATCATAACGAGAAGTAAACGTCTGTAGCACCCGATTAGTAACCTCTCGCACAGGTCAACGAATTACTTATCGAGAATAAACAAAATACCGTTTCCTCACTGACGAGTCGAACAAAAAGCCAAAATAAATCAATTTAAATTAGGCAACATCTTTTTAAAGCGTATTTATGAAGGTTGCAGTCATTTACATGACAGAATACCCCATTGAAAACCCACACCAAACGATTTATCAATCCGTTTCAGAAAATACTGAGCGTAACAAATACTGCATACGACCTTAGCGGATGACCTAGGCTTGATAGCGCATACACGCAAAAAAAAAACGTCACCAAGAGCAATGAAACTGAACATTTTCTCGACTGTTCAATAACCGGATGTTGATGAAAATGCAGCCATATTTGAGATCGGGAAGGTTTCTGCGTAAATCTTCGCATTGAGGTGAGATTTATATCTGGCAGTGGAAAATTAATGTGTTTGTTACCCCGGCCGGTAATCGGTTAGTAAACTTTAGTATGGATGCAGTTTTGCTGGTTTTCTCCACTCTACGTGTCAGCCGCAATTCTTCATATGCGTTTTTACAGTAACTGCGGGCTTTCAAGGTCTAATATGTTTAAATTGTCTCAATTTTGAATGTCAAGTCCTGCCAATTAAAGCCTGATAGATTTTTTTTGCGAAATTTCTGCCACTTTCATTAAAACCTTCCAACTCCAGTTCTTCAGTTTCTGGTCGACTAAGGAACATTTTTTTCAGTGACTTGAAGCAAGTTAATAATTAGATAATCTGTGAAGAAAAAACCAGCGAACTTCAAACACGTGAAAGTCGTTCTATAAAAACCGTTTTCGTTCGTTAATAACAAATGCCAGGTTGGTTGTGACCTTTGCAGCCAGCAGAACGTTTCTGCTGAAAAAAACGAGTCCCAATTAAAAAAAAGTGACTTTGATTCGAGATAGTCCCACGTTGCTCTTTTATTTGCTCTGTACAGTGTCCGACGTTGAAGCGCGCCTATTATTTCTTCATTCGAAGCAGGCCGTTCGGAATCGCTATAAAAACAACTCGCAGCATAATAATTGTTAATCTTAATGTCACGACATATGTAATTGCGCATTTAAGATAAGATAGGCAACTAACTTTGCGAGGCCGAACCAATCGCGGGCTTTAACCCAGGTCAGTAACTGCTACTCTTGATTGCTTCGTTCACCTACGCCGCTTCTACTAAGTCGAAATCAGGACCGGATTCCGTTGCCTTGAAGGAAAACGCGAAACTTTCCCAGCCAGCTTCAGCAGGAAGTGAAAAATCCAAAACCCTCGTGACCAGCAACGCAACATTAAAACCCGTTAATTCCAGCAATATTGCAAACCTAAGTATATCCAACCAATAGCGTTTGGAGATGTTAAGTAGGAAAATAAATAAAGAAAATTTTCGACGCAGTTTTTTGCGCAAAAAAATCTGGATAAGCCAAACATAATTCACATTAACAAATGTTTCCAAACAATCGTTAAAATAATTGAACCGTAGCCAAAGTCCGCAATTAAAATAATGTATCATTAGCGGGCTTGTAGGAAACGTTTTGCTAGATTTTACCGCGAGCTAAGCGTGGAATTATTTGAATATGAAACGTACTTTGTATGGCCTGTGTCAAGAAAAAATTCGTTGCTGTTGTTGTTGCGAATGTGTATTTGCCAATCTATTTACCAATTCGTCAATAAATTCGTCTTAAATAAATAAGTAGCCAATAGGTGGACGGCACGAGGCGTGCTAGTAGCAGTTTCGCTGCCAAAGTTCATCTAGCCGACCAAATGCCATAATAAAATTGCCATAAACAATTTTTGATCGAAAATTTCATAAGGGGGGAGGGTTGATTTTTTCGAAAAATATCAAATCTATCAAAATGTCTTAAACTCTGCATCATTTTAATCACAATGAAGCAAGGAATGCAATGCGTTCAGAGAAATACACACTAGAAACTTCAAAATTTAAATAATTGATATTTTTGGCCTCTTTTAAGCGGTTTTTGAGCGGTCACGATCTTTCATCGACGATATATTCCATATTTTGGATTCAAACACTTTAAATATGCATATTAGGGAGCTTCTCAGGTCGGAAACTGTTGGTTGAACACAAAAAACACGCATGTGAAAATTTGATTTTTAACCGAAAATTTCATTAGGGGGGAGGGTTTAGTTTTTCGAAAAATATCAAACATCTCAAAATTCCTCAAATTCTGCATCATTTTCATCGCAAAGATGCGAGGAATGCAATGCGCTCATTGAAATCCACACTAGAAACTTCCAATTTTAAATAATTGATATTTGTTGCCCAGTTTAAGCGATTTTGTTCCTTCTCGATCTTTCACCGACGATATTTTCCTTATTTTAGACTCAAACACTTTAAATATGCATATTAGGGAGCTTCTCAGGTCGGAAACTGTTGGTTGAACACAAAAAACACGCATGTGAAAATTTGATTTTTAACCGAAAATTTCATTAGGGGGGAGGGTTTAGTTTTTCGAAAAATATCAAACATCTCAAAATTCTTCACATTCTGCATCATTTTCATCGCAAAGATGCGAGGAATGCAATGCGCTCATTGAAATCCACACTAGAAACTTCCAATTTTAAATAATTGATATCTGTTGCCCAGTTTAAGCGATTTTGTTCCTTCTCGATCTTTCACCGACGATATTTTCCTTATTTTAGACTCAAACACTTTGAATATGCATTTTAGGGAGCTTCTCAGGTCGGAAACTGTTCGTTGAACAGAAAAAACACGCATGTGAAAATTTTGATTTTTAACCGAAAATTTCATAAGGGGGGAGGGCTGATTTTTTCGAAAAATATCAAACATCTCAAAATTCCTCAAATTCTGCATCATTTTCATCGCAAAGATGCGAGGAATGCAATGCGCTCATTGAAATCCACACTGGAAACGTCCAATTTTAAATAATTGATATTTGATGCCCAGTTTAAGCGATTTTGTTCCTTCTCGATCTTTCACCGACGATATTTTCCTTATTTTAGACTCAAACACTTTAAATATGCATATTAGGGAGCTTCTCAGGTCGGAAACTGTTCGTTGAACAGAAAAAACACGCATGTGAAAATTTTGATTTTTAACCGAAAATTTCATAAGGGGGGAGGGTTGATTTTTTCGAAAAATATCAAACATCTCAAAATTCCTCAAATTCTGCATCATTTTCATCGCAAAGATGCGAGGAATGCAATGCGCTCATTGAATCCACACTAGAAACTTCCAATTTTAAATAATTGATATTTGTTGCCCAGTTTAAGCGATTTTGTTCCTTCTCGATCTTTCACCGACGATATTTTCCTTATTTTAGACTCAAACACTTTAAATATGCATATTAGGGAGCTTCTCAGGTCGGAAACTGTTGGTTGAACACAAAAAACACGCATGTGAAAATTTGATTTTTAACCGAAAATTTCATTAGGGGGGAGGGTTTAGTTTTTCGAAAAATATCAAACATCTCAAAATTCCTCAAATTCTGCATCATTTTCATCGCAAAGATGCGAGGAATGCAATGCGCTCATTGAAATCCACACTAGAAACTTCCAATTTTAAATAATTGATATTTGTTGCCCAGTTTAAGCGATTTTGTTCCTTCTCGATCTTTCACCGACGATATTTTCCTTATTTTAGACTCAAACACTTTAAATATGCATATTAGGGAGCTTCTCAGGTCGGAAACTGTTGGTTGAACACAGAAAACACGCATGTGAAAATTTGATTTTTAACCGAAAATTTCATAAGGGGGGAGTGTTGATTTTTTCGAAAAATATTAAACATCTCAAAATTCCTCAAATTCCGCATCATTTTGGATAAATTTTAGAATAAATTATTTTTCACCACTAAAAACTCACCAAATTCAAGAAAAAACGAAAGAGATTTTGGAATCAGAAACATTTCAATTGACACTGGCGAGTTTTTCATTTGCCACTTAATTTTCAAGAATAGAGAGCTTCTAGACCTGAAGGAAAATATTGAAACGTTAAAAGGTGCCATAGATGTCTATTTCTCATGATACTGCTGTCTATTTTTTTAACATCCTCGCAGCCCTGATAAACAGATTTTTTTTCGATTACAAAATGGTATTTCCAGTTTATTACATCGCGTAAATGTTCAAATTTGCCTTGGTATCCATTGCTCTTGGTATTCTCCATATCCTCATTCTTGATACAAATGGAATTTACAGCTGGTCACCAAAATTTTGGTAAAAAATTTAAAAAACTGTTTTTTTAGCGTTTACGTTAAAATTTACACTGGATGTCCATTGCTAATGGACTTAAAAATCACTACTTTCTTGGAATTTTTTATTAAAAACTGAAATTTTCATTTGCCACTTAATTTTCGAGAATAGAGAGCTTCTAGACCTAAAGGAAAATATGGGAATGTTAAAACCTGCGATTAATATCTATTTCTCCTAATACTGCAGGCTTCTGGATCTTTTTTAACATTCTAGCTGCCATGACAGAGATCTATTTTTTTTATTGATGAAAGCGTGTGTACTTGGAAAAGAAAGGACTTTTGTAATAAAAACAGGCGGATTTGATAAATCCAAAAATTGGGCTTAAATTAATTAAAGTGACATGCAAAAGACATGATCAAAAGACAAAAAATCCCAGTTTACATGTAGGAGAATGTATAAAATCTGTCCATTAGAGAGCTGCTAGACCCAAAGGGAAACAACGGAACGTTAATGATGTGTGCGATTGGTGTCTATCGCTGCTACTTTTGCCCGCTACCTATCGGTAAATTCCAAGCAAAAGTTGATGAGCTTTTCAATTGTTATGGAATATTTAGCTGAAAACTGCATAAAACGTTGCTAGGCGCATAGGTGTTAATTCGAATAAATTCCCACTGCTACGTGACCTACGTTAATAAAATTTGCATTAGAGTGACGAAAAAAAAACGGATTTCACCTTGGCATGACCTGATCTGAATATAAGCAAATAGCCGAAAATCCTGCAAACCGCAATCGTAAAGTTTTATTGACGACTTCGAATCTGTAACATTAAAACTAAGGTCGTTTTTTTTTTGTTTCATTGATGTACTTGTACATGATCCACAACCTTCCACTTGATTTCCACACGGTGAAAGGCAAAAAAGCTTCAAGTTTACTGATTGATTTATCTACTTAAACACGTTGAGATAAAATTTCCGTAACCTTTCCTACCAGAGCTAAAGAGAGCACAGTCCAAGCATGTTGTTTAATTCCTATTCAAAGCGTTGTATTCAATTTGTAGTGAACTGAATTGAATAGTTAGTTTATCAAATTGTAGTGTTGTAAATTGCCTTTAATAAATATTTATATTTATTCAAACATAAATTGAATGATAGCAGCAAGCAATTGAATCTTTGTAAACGAAATTATCCACGTATGCACAAATGCAGCAGCGGAAAACTGTTGCTATCCTGCAACCCATAAAGGCACAAAAGCGTTTCTCAAGCAGCACGCATTTTGTTGTCAATAAGTTATCGCTAATGACTGGAGCAGTAATTTAACCGTTGACGTATCTTAAACAGGTTCGTACTTTTCGAGGCAATTCCCAAAAGCCATTGAGCGTTATCTAAATGCCCGATAACATGCAACGAGACACACAGTTCGCAATTAAATTCTTTATTTGTACTGCATAAAATACGAATTAGAAATTTTCTATGCATTCCCTAACCCTTTGTTTCCGTGCAATCTCCCGAAAACTTGCTCAGACCTCGGTCACATGTTATATTAAAAGGCTTTTAGAAGGCAGTTTGTAGTCGATTTGGCAAAGCATATATGAAGCTATAAAATCTAAAATGGGAAAGATAAAAAGAAGCGAAGTCGTTTTATAGTTTAAAACAGTTTCACGGTGAAATCGAAACAGTTCCGAG
Source organism: Dendroctonus valens (assembly GCA_024550625.1). Lineage (NCBI taxonomy): Eukaryota > Metazoa > Arthropoda > Insecta > Coleoptera > Curculionidae > Dendroctonus > Dendroctonus valens. Next base: position 682,066 of record JAJTJO010000055.1, on the reverse strand, counting down.
AGCCTCGGCAGCTCATCCTCGACTAACGAACGCATAAAGAGGTTTCGGGATATTTTTGTTAATTTTAGGGCACTTTGGTCACCGTAAAATGCTGAGAAAGCAAAGCGGTAGTAAACGTGTCCAACTTCGCAAAATACACATTTCACTTTCCATCGTTTGTTGCCTGAAAGTATCTCAATATTTGCGAAAAAGTGCACTTTTTGGGGGCTTTCAAAACACATTATTTTCGCTCTGGGTAAAGCTCAACTTAAAACACAGTGATTTAAAAAAATTGAAACATCGTCATCAAAAAATTGGGGATTTCTGGATTGATCAACTTGAGTTGATCACTTTACCTTCTAGGCTAAACACACAATTTTTTAAATTTATTTTAAAAATCACACAGAAAGAGCGTATCGCAAGAAGCTCTGTATTTTGTGTCGCTATTCGCTAAGAGTAGAAATAATCTATTTCGAAACCTGCAAAGCAAATGCAGATTTTTGCATCTGCATTTATTTTGAGGCTTTCGAACTAAGTTATTTTTGCTCTTGGTAAAGCTCAACTTTACTCATGGTCATGGAGAACGCAACGAGAGAGAGAGAGGATGTATTCTGTTGAACTACATACAACAGCACAAACTATTGGCTCTAAACACTTTCTTCTGTAAAAAACCGCACAACAAATGGACATGGATGTTAAACACAAAAACGAAATAGACTATTGCTTCACGAACAACAGAAAAATAGTCCAAGACTTCTCAGTACTGAACAACTTCACAACTGGCAGCGATCACCGAATGATTGAAGAAACTAGGCGAGATTGAACATTCAGAAGATGGAGATATCGACATCGAGGAACTAAACGCATTCGCAGAATGCACACTGCTCAAGCACGAAAACCAAAGATGAGAAGATCAGTCAGAATACTAAAGAGCTTATGAGAACGAGAAAGGAACTAAGAAATAAATACGATGAGAACTATGCACAACTACTCGATAAGAAAATCTCGAAAGCTATGAGAAACGAAGTAAGAAGATCTAATTCGGAGAATATAAATAAGATCATACAGGAAACCAAAGGCCTAAAAGTACTCAAGAAAAAATTGCGATGGAACGATCAATGCTGGGAATCTCTCTCAAGGATCACATACCAAATACTGAAACCTGCAGACGATCCGGAGTTGCAGACGCCGTAGAGAGAATAACTGTACTAAAATGGAACTGGGCAGAACACATTGCGAGATCTGCTGATGACAGAGGGACAAGACCAATCCTAGAATGGAGGCCTAGATCGGAAGCCTTCAGAAATAGAGGGCGTCCCCCCACCAGATGGACCGACGACTTCAAACGCATCAATACCAACTGGATGCAGACAGCACAAGACCGAGGACAGTGGAAATTATTGAAGGAGGCTTGCGTCCAGCAGTGGACTTCAATAAGCTGAAGATGATGATTATGATGATGATGAAAGCTCAACTTAAAACACCACACCACAATTAAAAAAATGGAAACATCCTCAACAAAAAATTGGCTTTTTCTGTCTGCATTTGATGAGTGGATTTCTGGGGCAAACATCAACAGATCAGTGTGACCTTATTCGCGTTGAAAAATGCAAACTAGCGCTTATAATAAAAAAATGCAGTTCAAACGCATGAGAGAACAAATTGAATGCGAAATGCCCTCCCGAACGGTAACACCATTGTGCATTGAGAATTTTCATATCGAAATTGATAGTCCATGTGGGACATTCTTTTAAAATTCCATAAATTGGGTTTCACTTCAAAAAAAACCTTCTTTCCAATCCTGATTTGGTTTATCCTTTGGAAAATCTCCAGGCTCAAAATCATAATTTAATCTCGATGTTTCTTTGCAAGTACATATATGGTCAAATACTAAAACTATACAAAACCCGTAAATTCGAACACCTACATGAACCTCTAGTCTCCCAAGAGTCAAGTACTCCCAATCAGTTTTTGTGGAATTGCCCCTTTTCAGTACAATGGCATTTTTTATTACGCGCTAAGAAGTTTTAATTAAATATAACTGTTCCCGTTTTGTGTTTGAACATTGTTTTTCCATTAAAATGCATCTATTTGAATAACCATAATGTAACGTGATTTTTATCTTTAATTAAACTGTCTGTTTTGCTTCCCCGTTCGCAGTTCCATGTGTGGAATAATGGTATTATGTTTGTTTAGTGCCATCTTTTCCGGGCTCGTAAAAACATTAATTTCCATTCTCTACTGTTGAAAATTGTTGTTGGATTATTTAATTTTATTTTAAATAACACTGTTCAATGTAAATCCTTTATTTGCTGTCTGAGATTTATTTAATTTCCATCTCCAACAGATGAATAAATTATGAAAAAAGTCGAAAGATTATTGGACAGACAAGTAATTTTATTATTTCTGCCTTCCTAAGTGTTGATATAATGATTTAAAAATGCCACTGCATAAAGCAATTTGCTGCGTATTAATTCGTGCTTCAATAAATCGCAAGTGGCCTTACATTAGCAAACAAGTTGGGGTTTAAAAATCGGTTAAAAAGCCGCAAAACCACCTTCAAGAAAATGACTTGCTCAAACATTGATTTGTACGCATCAGACAGAAAAATTATGGAGAAAAACAACTGCACTTGGCAAATATTGATCTAGACAGTGGCGATTATAAATTAGTTGCAAAAAAAGTGATAATTTAAGAAATGAGAACAGCCTTGTGCAAAAAAAGCTCTTGCTGCAATTAATTCGCAAAATGTGACGCTTATGCAAACTTGACCCATTTGTTTTTATAAATATCAATTTTATCAACAGCAGTCTAGTCCATTTTTAAATAAAACGTTTATGGTTTGTTTGACTACACTGTGCCTGTGGCTTTTCTGGGAAACGGAAAATACTGTGTTCCACATCATCAATATAAACATGGCTAGTAACATTTTTTATGACTTGCTATGACTGGAAGCACGTGAAAGCCAAAAATATAGAGTTGTTAAGCACAAAAAGCAATTTTTTATAGAATAAGATTACAATAAACCAGAAAAATTATACATGTGGCCTCAATCGACATTTCATCCGATAGATTTCTCCATATTGAAATTGCCTTCCAAGTGCCAATCTTTATCGCCTTCCAAGTGCCAATTGCGAATTGGGTTACATTTTCGCAATCGATTTCCAGACATTTGTCCTCATTTTTTCGCATTGCCAAACAAAACCTCTGTACCTTTATATAATGGGCAATAAAAAAATTACAACTGAAAGCCAATATTTGCAGTCTTAATGCAATATTTGCGTATTATGCATTTCTTGTCTGCGGCTTCGGATGGTGTTGATCCAAAAGATTATGATATTTTAGCGACGGGAATGCATCGAGAAACTGAAGGTTTTGCAAATTTTCCATCTGGGTTCATTCGAAACCTTTAAAATTTGCCCTTTCGATTGCCACATAAGAAAACATGTTTTCCTCAGTTTCCCAAAAAAATCAATTATGTGGTTAATTTATGTGCATGTTTGCGCTCTAGTTTGTTTTGCAAAGGAATTTAACAAGTTCTAATAAATTTGCATTTGTCGTAAACAATCGAGTTTGAGAGATATCGGGTCCATGACCTACAGTATACTTGATTAGTTAACACATGCTTGATGGAATAGTCGATGACGGCAAGCAAAGCAATCAATTTTTCGCCAGTAGTCAAAATAAGTAAGTTTCTCTGATCCAAGACAGCCAATAGTGGAAAATTCCAAGCACTTCTTCGCAAGTAATAGCCAAGTCTGCAGCTCTCGTAAACTGGGAAGAAACGCATTCAAGCATCCAACAGTTTGCTTTATTGGGGCAATTATCTGAAAAGCTGAAACGCAAATGTCCCCCATTAGCTTTTATCAATACGCGCAATAAACAGGCCCCGACTCGACTGACAAGCAAACGAAAAACAAGCAACTAGGTAAATTTACGATCTCGCTGAATATGGCATAGATTCTAATCACTAATTAAAACATAACTCAAATGGAAGAAACATGTGTTTTCTTGTCGATTTTTTTTCGACGAACATTTTACGATTGAAGCAACCGCAGCTTGGACAGTTTGCATGCTTTTAGGCATCAAAAAAAGTCCTTCATGTGCAAAAAACACATGATGATTTGCAAAGTAATAAAGTTTTTCAATTAAAACCCAAGAAGTAGATTTTTCCTAACAAAGATTTCAAGTATCATCATGTCAGCCAGTAGTCGAGGAAAACAAAATAATTTATGAACCATTCGAATCCCATAATGTTTAACAGTCGGTTTCCAAAAAGCCGAAACCATGCGAGAATTACACGAAAAAATTCCGAAAACGACTTTTGCGACCACTAAAACGCTAATAAACATTTTGAAGAGCCCCCCAAAAATAGCCATCTTAAAGACCGAAGCATTGATATTTTTGAGAAATGCACTTAGACCGGATCAAGTGAATTTATTACCGGCCCACCTTTCATACTGATAAATTGGGTTTTTTTTGCGGGTGATGGCGATATAAAACTGCCATAATTTAGACCTGAAGATTCGTAAAAGTCGTTCCCAATAACCTCACTGGGACATAAGGAGGTTGATTGACGAGACTGTTGCCCGAATGAAAAGCCAAATTATTATTTTTCTTTGAAGTGTTTCAAATGATAATTGCGCCCATAAAATTATTTCAATTCGGAATCCTCACCTAAAAGAAAATGTCATTGAGTCAATTAATATTAAATTCACTCGGACTCAGATCGTTTTGGAAAGGTTTTGCGTCCGAATTAAGTTAAACTTTGGCAAATCCTTCATTGCAAATCAAGCAAAAAAGTCGATATCACTAGAAAGAGCTTAGTGAATTAATTACGATTCCATCCAACTCTCAATAAATTAAAAGGGCCAATATATTCGAAAATCCCTCTTCCGGGAAACCTGATTTAAAAGCCACGGAGAGCTCCAAATGAAAACAGGATTAAAGTTCGGCCATTTTTAATTCCCAGCGAGTAATTATCGTCAACAGAAAAATCCCTCAGCAAAAATGAAACTGCAATTTGCATCTCTCCGATTCCGGCTCACAAAAGGGGATTATTATAGGTTTTTGCGATTTAATTTTAAACATGAAATACACTTTTATCCCATGCCAGAAAGCCGGAGCTAATTTGCCTTTGAGGGTTTTCCCTCTGTATTCTTCGAAACCACCATTTGCACATTTTTTGCGGTTTTTTTATCTTTAGCTTGATCATTTTATCTTAATTCTGCTTTTAGCAACTTTTTTTCGTGGGGGGTTTATTAGAATACCGAAGAAAGGAGAGTACAACTACTCTTCTTGGCCATGGAATGGAAATTTTCAAACACACACTACTAGCAAATGTACAAGTGTCCGACTGAACGGAAACAGAAACGCAATTTTCTATGTTGAAACAGGAAAATTTGATGAGTTGAATGGATTTTGGACGCATGACAATTTTTCCGAATATCCTTGAGTAGTTGAAGTCCTGGATAATTATTTTTGGACGCTGATTGCCTGGATTTTCCAGTTATGTAATGGGCGTGTTCTGGAAGATTTTATTTTCTGCGTAGCAAATTTTCGCTTGCACAAATCCAAATAAATGATATTGTTAACAGTCTTTTTTAATATTTTTATTACTGAGGAATCACTATAAGTTAATATTTGAAAATTAATTAACTGCTGAAACAAAACGTTTCCTTGCCCTCTAGTACAAACGTCATCAATTTCACGCTTTATCAGTAAATCTAATTTCGTAACGGTGTCATGTCGCATTGCTAATAATTCAGTTTTTAATATCCGGAACTGGCACCTATAAAGTCTAACCAAGCATTACATTAGCCCAGGTGTGATGATTAGCTATTATAAAACCACTTAGGAGGAAAACGAGTCAGGTTTATGGATTTTTTAACTTGCTAAACCACTACCTCATGTTGCCCTTAAGTTATTTCATTGCTTCCTTGTTCACTGCAAGTACAGCTAAATGCATACGAGACAGGCAAAGTAATGCGGTTCTTAACGAATAAAATAGTGGATAAAATGGCAAACCAGAAAACAACTGAAATGAAACATTTTTTTTTCGGGACCGATTATACCCGCAACATTCAAACAGTTCATGAGCTCATCAAATATGAAACAGCATTAATTAGACCTTTGAACGAGGAAGCCACCTTCAAAATTGAACTTAAAGCATTAAAATTTATGTCTTTTATCCGTTCGCCTCTTTTATCTCGAAACGTTTTACCTTGCGTTGCAATTTCGCGTTCATTATTTTCCGGTGTGGCAATTAAACGGCACAAGTATCAGTGTAATTTGAAAACATGCGGGCGTAAACTACACTCCATTATTTATGAAAATTATTACACCATTTCGAGGTGCCAGAGCAATTAAAACAATCACCTTTGATGGTAATTAGGCGCTGCAGAGGTTGGTCGGATCGAGATGTCGCTTGAAATAACCGCACAGATTAATTAGAAAAATATATTGAACAAGTGGGGATTTTTGAGTTATTAGACCGACGTTTTGCTAGCACGCATGTCTACCACCTTCAAGGATCAAGGCTTGCTTCGACGGCGAACACAATCGTGAAGTTAGTGAAATGTCCAATAATCCGAAAATCCCGAATGGTTCAAAATAATTCCTAGAAAATCATATTGCTAAAAGCAAACTTCAGGTCGGAAATAAGTGAAATGAGCTTTTAGGAGAAGTAACCATTTTTTCCCAGTAATTATAGAATAGCAGACCCAGAGAGAAGAATTATTGGTGGAACAATGAGGTGCAAGAACTGAAAAAACAAAAGCAAAAGTTATTTCACAGAAAGAACAAGAACACAAAAGAGAATTTAGAGAAATAATAACCAAATTTAAATCTGCGGTAATAGAAGCGAAAAACCAAAGTTGACAAAGCTGGGAAAAGAAATGCGAAGAACTAGATACAAATATTGGCGGAAGAAAATCGAAAAAATCCTGGAGGTTTATAAAAAAATATGAGGTCCAACAAAAATGAACAAATCATAATAACGAACTCCACAGACCTAGTGTTCTGTTACTTGTGAAACTTTCCAGCCCCTACCTGCACTAGATTGGGAGCTAGGAATTTTTCAAGCACAGGGGAGCAGATGAGAGGAAACTTTGATTTTCACCTCAATGTTTGCGATGCCAGAAAATCTTGAACGTTGGGGCGATGTAGATGAAATTTCTACCAGTTTTAGATTCAAGTGTCTTCGATAAGCTGGGACAGTTTCAAGTTGCTACTTGCCCTCAGTTGGAAGGTGCGAGATTTTGAAGCAAGAAGTGCACTTGAGTGAAAACGCGTTTTTGCTAACCTGCACCTAACCAAACCCTCCAAAAATCAGATTTTCGGGCGATTTGCATGAAATTCTCACATGTTTTATGGAGTAGTGTCTTCTATAATCTGGGGGAGGTTAAAGTTGCTGCTTGCTCTAGATTGGAAGTTGGAGATGTTTCAAGTCGAGCGTGCACTTGAGCAAATCGGATCATTCTTAGATCAAAGTTTGCAAAGTTTAAAAAAATCACCAATCTGAACCATTTTAATAACATTATCTGAATTTTGAGACCGAATTCTCTTCTATAAACTGTGAAGGTTTGAAGTTGCTACTTGCGCTAAATTGAAAGTTTTAAAAATCATATTTCGGGGCGATTTCAATAAAATTCTGAAGTTTTTCAGATCCAATACTCGTTTATGGGCCATGAAAGTTTCAAGCAGCTACTTGCTCCAGATTGTAAGTTGGAAATTTTTAAAGTCGAACGTGCACATGAGCAAATCGAAGCAATCTTAGACCAAATTTCGCAATGTTTTAAAAAATCGCGTTTCTGGGCTATTTTCATAACATTATCTAATTTTTCAGACCGACTCTTCTTCTATAAACTGTGAAGGTTTGAAGTTGCTACTGGAGCTAAATTGAAAGTTGCAAGTTTTTCAAGCCGAGAGTGCACTCGAGCAAAACGGCTCATTCTCAGACCAAAATTTACAAAGTTTTAAATATCGGGTTTAGAGGCGATTTCAATAAAATGCAGAGGATTTTCAGATCCAACACTCTTTTATGGACTACGAAAGTTTCAGGCGGCTACTTGCATCAAATTGGAAGTTGCGAATTTTTCAAGTCGAGCGTGCACTTGAGCAATCCCGCCATTCTTAGGCCAAAGTTTGCAAATTTAAAAAAATCACGTTTTCGGACGATTATAATAACATTATCTGAATTTTGAGACCGAATTCTCTTCTATAAACTGTGAAAGTTTGAAGTCGCTACTTGCGCTAAATTGAAAGTTGGAAGTTTTCCAAGCTGGTAGTGCACTCGAGCAAAACCGCTCATTCTCAGACCAAAATTTACAAAGTTTTAAAAATCCGGTTTCGGGGCGATTTCAATAAAATTTTGAAAATTTTTAGATCCGACACTCCTTTATGGACAGTGAGAGTCTCAAGCGGCTACTTTCCCCAGATTGGAAGTTGGGAATCTTTAAAGTCGAGCGTGCACTTGAGCAAAAACGGTCATTCTTAGACTAAAGTTTGCTAAGTTTTAAAAAATCACGTTTCTGGACGATTTTAATAACATTATCTGAATTTTCAGACCGAATTATCTTCTATAAACTGTGAAAGCTTGAAGTTGCTACTTGCGCTAAATTGAAAGTTGGACGTTTTCCAAGCCGAGAGTGCACTCGAGCACAACCCCTCATTCTCAGACCAAAATTTACAAAGTTTTAAAAATCCGGTTTCGGGGCGATTTCAATAAAATTTTGAAAATTTTCAGATCCGACACTCCTTTATGGACTGTGAAAGTTTCAGGCGGCTACTTCCCCCAGATTGGAAGTTGGGAATTTTTCAAGTCGAGCATGCACTTGAGCAAATCGGCTCATTCTCAGACCAAATTTCGCAATGTTTTAAAAAATCACGTTTCAGGGGATTTCAAAAAAATATTGAGGATGTTCAGATTCAACTCCCCTCTATAGAATGTGGAAGTTTCAAGTTGCTACAGGCTCTACATTGGAAGTTAGGAATTTTTCAAGCACACGGTGCACATGATTGAAAACGCGCTTTTTTTAGGCCAATATTTTCCAAAACGGTAAAAATCAGTTTTTAGGGCGATTTGTTTCAAATTTTCCGGAACCCAAACAGGTGCAACGCTCTGAACGGGATTTTTATATATAATTAGAGAACAAATAATGAATGTCAACCATCCAAGCACCAAAATTTTCAGATGTTTCCTGGGACGTTTAGTCGAATTTTTTTACACGTTTCCTATTTGCCTCTCACGAGGCTAATAAGTGGAAAATAATTCAATCGTAACAATGACTCAGTTCTAAAATTGCGTTAGTAATGAGGGCACACCTCAATTATTTCCAAATAGTTGTAAATTGACACTATTCATGATGACAAATACATAATTGCCTGCTTCAAGGCGCTCTGAGACGTATTTGAGGAGTGACTAATAATTGCAGGTTTCTGATTCAGTTTTTTTTTGTAGATTAGTAATTTCTCTGGCAAAATAAGAGCAGCCGTGCAGAGTGAAAGTCCACCTCCGACTCAAAGCTTCGCAAAAATCCGCACTTACATCTTTAATCGGCATGTGCCTAAGGCAAATCTCCTAGAAATTTTTAAATGCGTTCCAACCAACTCAAGAGTATCTCAAACAAGATAAAACATTGACATTGAGTGCTGTTCCTGCAGACATTATCATTCCCCAAGATTAACAAACTGCAAACACTTTTTTCTGCATTTATCTTTATTTAAATGAGTAATTTGCTCAATTCTCCTTTAATTTCCTAGTAGTTAATCCGCCTTTATATGGGGCTTGTTAACAAGTAGAGAGCCGACTAAATAATTTTTATTTGGTTTAATTAAATTAAACGTGGAAGGAGATCGTGTAGGTTGATAATAACCTTGTTGATGTCTGGTGAAAAATGCCAAAAGCTTGTTGATATTTGGGCTTTTAACTGTATTTACTAATCTGCTAAATTAAGAGAGGCAACAGCCCCAGGTGTTTTGATTTACGCATGCATATTTGTCAATTTAATTAATTTAATGGGTCGTTGAATTAATATGATTACTCTTTTACGCGCGCTCCGAAAGCAGCAGTTTTATGAGTTATTTGAGAAACAGATTTTTCATTGAAAGTATTAAATAGACAGCGCTTTAATCAGCTTTTGAAGATTCTGAATAATTCTGGAATAGTGAAATGGCCGACTTCAATATAGATATTCGGTTTCATTGGCGTGGAAGTAAGTGACCTCTTCGCTGCCATGACACGGCATTGAGATGTAAAAATATCTTGTCCGTTCAACAACCGGATTTAAATATATTATCGGAAGCTTACGTTAAGTGAATAAGTCAATTGGACGAATACATAGTTTTACGCGGATTGCTATTTTCCGTTACTCGAATTGATTTCCTGAATAAATTTCCAGGATTAAGATTTGTCGAACTATTACAAATTTAGATGAGATCGGTCTTTGGCTGGCAAAATGAATTTTTATTCGACTGGCGTAGAAGCACTGTTATGGAAATGGGATTGGCTTTTTCGACTGTGCAGTAAATTGGCTTTCAGCATTTACCAGTTAGGCACTAGAAACCACGTGCTTTTCGCAAGAAATCCTTTATACATTGTATAGATTAACAATATATTCGAATGCGCTGCGAAAACTTCTAATACCACTTAGGAAAGCGGTAAATTACAATTTGCTTCAGACAATAGAAAAACGTTCAAGAGTAGGTGTAACACACGGAAGATGTAGTTGGTTAATCAGGCCCATCAGTTCGCTATCGTTTATCTCCTCAACATCTTTTTAGGCGAGGAACTTGAAATAGGCTTAGCCTTAACGGTAATGGCTGACATTGTTCAGCTTGTATCTGTACTTTTACGATACGTTTCTTCCTTCAGAGAAGCGAAGATTTCGCTTCTCTTTCGTTTTATATTGATGCTTTCAAGCTTTGCTCCTCACGGTCCTGGAACATCGGTTATTTACACGTTCATCTCGAATTTTTTTTACGTTCTTAATACAAATGAAGCTTCGATCAATGCGATGACACTTTTTATACATGCTACCACGGCAGAGTGATAAATAAGTCTCCAGCGTTTAAAATACAATAAGGAGGAGTAATGGGCATAAATGAAAATGGAAATATTTCGTGACTATTTCCATTTCTCTCGGGGCTATGCCTAATAGATTAAGCTCGGTAATGACACGGATAATTTCCTTATAAGAACGCTCGATCTTAGCTAGGATTTCATGTTTGTAGAGTCAGCTTTGTACAGGGTGATCCTCAACTAATGTCACAAAAAAATATTGCCTTAGGTTATTGGTTTCAGAGGTACAGGAGTTAGCTGCAGTATCAATTTAGAACATCAGAAATGTTCTGGCTGTTCAAATAGCGCCTTTTTGTTGGCAATATATCGTTGTTCAAGGTTTTTTACACAAAACATGTGTATTTGGTTCAAGTTGATATCTCTCACCGTTTTAGAGATATTTCACATTGAAATACCTAGTGATTTTTTGAAGGAACAAAATATTGCTTCCGCTATTATACACTTTTTCAGTTTGCATAGCATGAAACGTTTCGCAAACACGAGTAGTTTGCATCTTCAGCAGCTTCCACCGAATTGATCCTGTGTAACTGATGATCTGATCATGATCAGTCCAGTGGAAGCGTTCGAGCGAGCACCTCTGAAGATGCAAGCCACTGATGCTTGCGAAACGTTAAAAAGAAATGATTTTCCACGACGGCCTGAAATATAGATGAACCATCCGCTAATTGACACGACAATTAAGGATCAAAACAAAATGCTTGAGAAAAAAGGCAAAATAAACATTCAAATTCATGGAATTCTTTCTACTCGACACTTTTTTCGAGTTAATTTGTGTTTGTCTAATTTCTTTGGGTTAGTTTTGTTTGTTTATATTTGTTTGAGTGTTTTCGGTTTCTTTTTGTGTTCTTATTTGGGCTTTTCGTGGTGCTTTCACAACCACTATGAATCGAATTTTAACAAAATATTTGAAGCTTTATGCATTCAAAGTTGAATTGGCTCAAGAGCTAAAGCCGGAAAACCATGGGCAACGAAAAGCCTTTGTTCGTTGGATTTTGGATCAGTGACGAGGCCCATTTTCATTTTGATGGGCTTCGTTAATCGAGAAAATTGTTGCATTTGGGATTCCGAAAATCCACGAGTGATCGTTCAGAAGCAGATGCATCCAAAAAGAGTCACTGTTTGGTGTGCATTGTGGGCTGGAGGCATCATCGGACCATTTTTCTTCGAAAATGCAGTTGGTCAAGCATTAACCGACAGTGGTGTTCGTTAACGTGAAATTATAACTAACTTTTTTGTGCCAAAATTACAAAATATGGATCTCAACAGCATGTGGTTTCAACAGGACGGTGCAACATGCCATACAGCCAGAAAAACTGTTGAATTACTGCACGAGTCATTTCCTGGTCGTGTTTTCGCGTTTTGGAGGTCGGCATTGGCCGCCCAGATCATGCGATTTAACGCCCTTGGACTTTTTTCTTTGGGGTTTTTTAAAGTCACAAGTTTATGTGAACAAACCGACAACGATTGAAGCCTTAAAAGATGAAATTCAACGCTGTATCTCTGAAATACTGCAAAATTTATGCGCAACAGTCCTTGAAAATTTCACGAAAAGAGCACGTCTGTGCCAGCAAAGCCGAGGCGGTCATTTGTCCAATGTCTTATTCCATTCATAACCTCATGATGTTTACTTCATTTTTCAATAAATGTTTCAAACTTATGCCACAAATATATATGTTTTATTTAAAATTTAAATCCGTCGTTTTTATTGGAACACCATTTAGAAATGTAGTCCAGGGTCCACTTTAAAAATGTCAATTGGCGACAAAATTAGCAATCCAATTTGAGTTAGTTCAAAAAATCACTAGAGGTTTCAATGTGAAATTTTCAGTGAAAAATATCGGAGATCAAGATGTTGCCAATAAGAAAGCCGTATTTTAAAACCCGAAAAATGTCTAATGTTCTAAATGGCTTCAGACTATTGTTGCAATCTAGAAAACCTCCATAACCAATTTTGTTGGTGGTAGAAAAACTGGTTAAAGGAAACTTATTTACACTTTGACACCCTTTACCTTCGGAAACTATGAACTTAACGCAATATTTTCGCCTAAACAGTGAATTTCGTCATTTTAGTTGAGGACCACCCTGTATTAGCACTTGCAGCTGCAATTTAAAATGAACTTTTGCCACTTTCAAAGCGAATTTTAGCTGCATTAACCCAACTTCGTGTGTTATTCTATGGCATAATCGCTTGGAAAGTTTGATTTATTTTTCAAAAAACTCAAAGTTAGAGCCTCGATGGGTATTCGTCCGCGTTCGACGTTCTTGATGTCAGACACAAACTCTTGCATATCGGTTGACTTCTAAACGATTTTTTGCAAGTCCGGAAACAATTAGAAACTCGCTCCCAATAGGAAATTCCGCAAAAGTCGACAATACTCAATTAAGCACCAGCACAACAATGATCAACGGTACCATCGGAAGGTCAAGTACACGATACATGGCAATTTTCCGCAAATTTTAAGGTTCAGTAAAGAGACTAAGGAACTCTGAAACGAGGTCCTCTACAATTATATTTGAACAATAAGTTTGTTCGCGTTCCGATGAAAGTTATATGGTGAGAACAAGGAAATTGCTTTCTTTTGTAAAGCGGGTATCGCTAACGTGTTTCGAAACGTTGCATTTTCAATTGAACCAGCATGGGCAATTTGTTTGAGTTAAAATAGCCTCCTATGCAATATTCAAAAAATTGAAAAAACCTTGCGTGTTCACAGGAATTTAATTTAAACTGGCTACCCTAACGCTTGCAACGTTATTTATTTATTGGTCGATGCCTAGAACAGTTCGGGAACACGAACCAACCCTTCCTGCATCCGAAAAAAGACGGCACGGAAAATAAGGGTACGTCTGTTTGTAAATGTTTAAAACAAAAGCGGATCTGAGGTGCTCGGTAATAAGGGTGGCCCTGACGATGCCGGCCTGAAAACAAATGCCTGCGGCACCGTATTTCCGGTTAACACCCGTCGCAGGAAGTGCACTGGTTTGTGTTTACATACTTATGCAGTGTATGCAAATGAAGGTCATTAAAAATGTATTGTTGCATCGTGTTATGGGCCCTTACTGGCTGATGGAGACATGACCTCAATCAGGGAAGCGTATTCACAATTTCGCCCAAATTCTGATTGCAAACTGTACATTGAGATAGTAGGAAAAACATCTTTTTCCGACTAAGATCCTCATAAAATACTCAAAAGGGTTTGGTGTTTGGCGCATACATAAAGAGGTTTGATGTGACCATGGGAGCCCAAGGGTTTTACAAATATGCGCCCAGGTTTTCGCTGGCTGACATTGTGCAAATGAGCTGATAAAACTTAAACTGCACCCTCGATCGGCTATAATAAGAGTAGCAGGGCAATATTTAAGTCTTTGTTATCCTGACATTGATTAATTCCTTCGCCAAAGTCATCAGTTTACGGCCTGGATAAACAGAAGAGATAATTAAAACCACTAAACGAAGAAATCTATTCGGAAAATAATTTCGTTAAGTGCATTTAAATATTTAATGTGAACTGCACTTGAAACGAAACGGGGTCGTCGTCGCGGTTAAGTGAATTATTTCGTCATCGCTTTAATATTCATAGGCCTATTCAGGATTATTTTTTCGAGTGACTAGACTAGATTTTATGTTTCCAAACCTATCAGCTTAATTGTCTTAATAGATAGATGGTATTTGTGTTCTAAAAAATCACTTTTTATACCTAGATAAAGGTGACATTACAGATAAACTTTTTTGCGTTTGGAATAGCATGCTAATTCACTATATTTAAATTGTGGATATAAAGATTGATGTTTATTTATTCGAGTGCGTTTTATTAACACGATCATGTGCCAAAATCTATGCAAAAGCGCAGCGATTTAGCGTAAATAATCGGCATCACCTATATCATGCTTGCATGCTACACAACTGCATGATCATCTCACCGAATTATAAATTGAAACGTATTTTTCGCTTGTTGTAACATTGTGGATACTCAAGAGCGAATTTCGATCATTGAAATTTGTGATCGTACCCTGTAAAGCATCTAGGTATGGCCCATACTGCCCGAGGATAGAGCGAAAAAGTGAAAATCTAATCTAATCCATATTTGAAACTACTTTTTTTATGAATACTGTCTCTTTTCCTCGACGGACTAAAAACCCTAAAAATTGAAGAGTTTCACTTTTTTCAGGCCCCAAATTTGTAAAAAATGTATCCAAACATCCAGGTTAGATGCAATGGATGTGGATGGATCTTCAAGTGACTTAATAAAAATAATGGACAGTTACAGAATAGCAAAAAAATTGTGCCGATATAAAGTATAAGGTATAAGTATAAAGTAAAGTATAAGTAAGTATATAAGTATAAAGTAAATAAGTATAAAGTATAAGGATTAGAAAAGTGGGTGTTAAATGTTAAACACCTTGCAACGTGGCCAATAAAAATTAATAAGCGTCAATATATGGTCGAAAGGACGCTCAAATGAATGAATCCAGCACCGTCAGCTAAATATTTTAATTGCGTTTGAAATATGGACCGGCTGCACTGGCGTAAATGTACGAATCCTTGGAACTTGGGCCAAAATAATTCAAAACGCCAAGCCTATTTTCGGATAAGTCCGACCTTGGATCAGCAAAGTGCAATGGAACATCTGCTGCTGCTGCTGCTCCTGCTGCAGAGGACCGATGTGGTTCACTTTGGAAATATTTTGTTTTGCGAAAAAACGTTAGGTCGGCAGGTTGAAACTGAGAAACCTTGAAGTGTACAGTAATGTACCAAACAAAATGCTTTAGCAATTTAGTTACGTTTTACACTGACAAAGATCCCTATTTTAATGCTGTATCCATTGATAGAAGGCTATTGGTTCTCTAGAAATCGGCCAAGTGCAAAGAGCGGTTTTGGAAAAACGTGGATTTAAAAAAATTTACCAATTTTCTATTTCGACATTTCCTCAGATAATCAGAATCTTATGAAAATTGAAGCTTTTTATGAATGCACATCCGTATTTTAATGCTCTATCCATTAATGGAAACAAGAAGTTTGTGGCTCTTTTGGATCTTTAGAAATAGACCAAAAGCTAAGAGCGCTACCGATGAAATTGACCAATTTTGCACTTTGCCATTTTATGAAAAATTTAGAAACTTTTGAAAATGTACGTTTTATACTAATAAACATCCTTGCTTTAATGCTCTATCCACTAATAAAAACAAAAAGTTTGTGGCTCTATTGGTTCTATAGAAATGAGGCAAGAGCTATGAGCGATTTTAAAAAAATTACAAATTTCGCAATTCGATATTTTCTCAGATAATTAGGAACTTTTAAAAATTGACGTTTTATAGTAATAAACATCCTTTATTTAATGCTTTATCCATAAATGGAGACAAGAAGTTTGTGGCTCTAATGGATCTCTGGAAATGAACCAAAAGCTTAAAGCGGTTTCAAAAAAATTGACCAATTTTGCATTGTCATTTTATGAAAAATTTAGAAAGTTTTGAAAATTTATGTTTTGTACTAATAAACATCCTTGTTTTAATGGTCTATCCACTACTGGCAACAGGAAGTATGTGGTTCTATTGGTTCTCTAGAAATGAGTCAAAACAGATTTGAGCGGTTAAAAAAAAAATTACAAATTTAGCGTTTAGACATTTTTTCAGGAAAGGAGAAAATTTTGAAAATTGACGTTTCAATGTAACAAACGTCCTGTTTTTAATGCTTTATCTATAAATGGAAACAGGACATGTATGACTCTATTGGTTCTCTGGAAATGAACCAAAAGCTACAAGCGGTTTCAAAAAAATTGATCAATTTTGCGGTTTGTCATTTTATAAAATATTTAGAAACTTTTGAAAATTTACGTTTTATACTAATAAAGATCCTTGTTTTAATGCTCTATCCACTACTGGCAACAGGAAGTATGTGGTTCTATTGGTTCTCTAGAGTTGAGTCAACAGCTAAGAGCCGTTTAAAAAAAATTCCAATTTTGTATTTCAACATTTCCTCAGATAATCAGAAGCCTTAAAAAATGTTCGTTTTATATAAACGAAGATCTCTATTTTAAAGCTCTATCCATTAATCGAAAGAAGAAGTATGTGGCTCTATTGGTTCTCTAGAAATTTACCAAATGCTAAGAGCGGTTTCAAAAAAATTGACCAATTTTGCGTTTGTCATTTTATTAAAAATTTAGAAACTTTTGAAAATTTATGTTTTATACTAATAAACATCCTTGTTTTAATGCTCTATCCACTACCGGCAACAGGAAGTATGTGGTTCTATTGGTTCTCTAGAAATGAGTCAAAACAGCTTTGAGCGGTTTTTGAAAAAAAAACAAATTTAGCATTTAGACATTTTTTCAAGTAAGAAGAAAATTTTGAAAATGGACGTTTCAAAGTAACAAACATCCTATTTTTATTGCTTTATTTATAAATGGAAACAGAACGTGTATGACTCTATTGGTTCTCTGTAAATGAACCAAAAGCTACTTTTCAAAAAAATTGATCAATTTTGCGGTTTGTCATTTTATAAAATATTAGAAACTTTTGAGAATTTACGTTTTATACTAATAAACATCCTTGCTTTAATGCTCTATCCACTACTGGCAACAAGAAGTATGTGGTTCTATTGGTTCTCTAGAAATCAGTCAACAACTAAGAGCGGTTTAAAAAAAATACGAATTTTGCATTTCGACATTTCCTCAGATAATCAGAAGCATTAAAAAATGTACGTTTTATATAATCGAAGATCTCTATTTTAATGCTCTATCCATTAATCGAAAGAAGAAGTCTGTGGCTCTATTGGTTCTCTAGAAATGTATCAAAAGCTAAGAGCGGTTTCAAAAAAATTGACCAATTTTGCGGTTTGTCATTTTATTAAAAATTTAGAAACTTTTGAAAATTTATGTTTTATACTAATAAACATCCTTGTTTTAATGCTCTACCCACTACCGGCAACAGGAAGTATGTGGTTCTATTGGTTCTCTAGAAATGAGTCAAAACAGCTTTGAGCGGTTTTTGAAAAAAAAACAAATTTAGCATTTAGACATTTTTTCAAGTAAGAAGAAAATTTTTAAAATGGACGTTTCAAAGTAATAAACATCCTATTTTTAATGCTTTATCTATAAATGGAAACAGGACGTGTATGACTCTATAGGTTCTCTGGAAATGAACCAAAAGCTACAAGCGGTTTCAAAAAAATTGATCAATTTTGCGGTTTGTCATTTTATAAAATATTAGAAACTTTTGAAAATTTACGTTTTATACTAATAAACATCCTTGCTTTAATGCTCTATCCACTACTGGCAACAAGAAGTATGTGGTTCTATTGGTTCTCTAGAAATCAGTCAACAACCAAGAGCGGTTTAAAAAAAAAACGAATTTTGCATTTCGACATTTCCTCAGATAATCAGAAGCCTTAAAAAATGTACGTTTTATATAATCGAAGATCTCTATTTTAATGCTCTATCCATTAATCGAAAGAAGAAGTCTGTGGCTCTATGGGTTCTCCAGAAATGTACCAAATGCTAAGAGCGGTTTCAAAAAATTGACCAATTTTGCGTTTGTCATTTTATTAAAAATTTAGAAACTTTTGAAAATTTATGTTTTATACTAATAAACATCCTTGTTTTAATGCTCTATCCACTACCGGCAACGGGAAGTATGTGGTTCTATTGGTTCTCTAGAAATGAGTCAAAACAGCTTTGAGCGGTTTTTGAAAAAAATACAAATTTAGCATTTAGACATTTTTTCAAGTAAGAAGAAAATTTTTAAAATGGACGTTTCAAAGTAACAAACACCCTATTTTTAATGCTTTATCTATAAATGGAAACAGGACGTGTATGACTCTATAGGTTCTCTGGAAATAAACCAAAAGCTACAAGCGGTTTCAAAAAAATTGATCAATTTTGCGGTTTGTCATTTTATAAAATATTTAGAAACTTTTGAAAATTTACGTTTTATACTAATAAACATCCTTGTTTTAATGCTCTATCCACTACTGGCAACAAGAAGTATGTGGTTCTATTGGTTCTCTATAGTTGAGTCAACAGCTAAGAGGGGTTTAAAAAAAATTACAATTTTGTATTTCGACATTTCCTCAGATAATCAGAAGCATTAAAAACCTCTTAAGGATCTCTATTTTAATGCTCTATCCATTAATCGAAAGAAGAAGTATGTGGCTCTATTGGTTCTCTAGAAATTTACCAAATGCTAAGGTTTAAAAAAATTGGACATTTCCTAAAGTATTTACAGAACTCGCCACTTTAATGGTCTACTTAGTAATGGAAGCAAAAAGTCTAGCTTTCCATTGGTTCTCTAGATACGAACCGAAATCAAGAGCGGTTTTGAAAAAATTGACCAGTGTTGCAAGAGTGTTATTTTCTCCGGAAAACACTTACTAGTTCAGTCAGCAATCTATTGGACATTTGCGCCGTAGATTAAAGTTTGTCAGCTTTTAAATAAGTTCGTACACATTTGCTCTTATGTAAAATATTTACCGTAAGCAAACTTCCGCTTACTCGCTGCTTTGAAGACTAGAATCATTAAGAAACGTTGAGAGTTAAGTAAAACCAGTATTTTTTTACGAATAAATCGCCTTAAATGCTACGAGCAGAAGCTGTGAAAGATACGCGTTAACTGTTTAGTGTTTGAGTCTGGGGCTCTATTTGAACATTCCTAGTAAATTCTCTGGCACATTTGGTTTTTTCTTGACTTCTTGTAACACAAAACAGTGCGTTTGAACGAAAACAATAATTCTGTTCTTATCACTTTTGTAATTAAGTGACCTGAATGTTCTCCATGTAGTTAAATAATCGATATTGTTTTTAAATGAACGTGGAAATGTTCTGGGCGTGTTAGCTGTCAACCATCCGTATGCTTCAAGAATACAGTGAAAATAATGGTCACACACACTTCACACATAAAAATTGTTTTGTTGGAGCGAAGAACTGAGAATGGACCCTTGGAATGGCTTTTAGAACCCAAACCGTTCCAAGTTCCTGCTGAATCTAATTCGAAATATTAAATCTGATTAAAGCTTGCTGGTATTATAATGTGCCAATAAAGGGAACGACCGCTTCGCAGTGAAACCTTTTCTAATAATTCCACGCTTGGTTAGGTCTGTTTTATTATGTTTTAACAGGTCTAGATAGTTTACGGCCATAAAGGAGTTTAATTACCTAATGAGCTCTACAGACAGGATGTCATATTCCTTTAAATGATACTGCGTTAAATGAAAGTTGACGGGGACGAACATATTTAACTGCTGCGTGTGTTGCGCTGGATAAAACCGTGTAATATAATATGTGTAATGAGTGGTAATAAAGATTGTATGAGTGATGTTGGTACCAAACTCGACCTGCAGGTGTTAATGTAAATTATACTGGCCAAAATAGAATATTTGCCGATTTTCCAACAGCAGATTATTCGGGTGGAGATTTTACGAGAATCGGCTCCGAATACGGTGAAACAACCATTCAAATATTGACACGATGTAAGTACCTCCCAATAACCAATCAAACAATGTTGTTTGCAGAGATCTGAATAAATTGTCATCTCCTTGAGACCATGTTGAGTCAACTAAAATACATACATCGGCTTGACATTGAAATCATTAAAAAACCTTCAGACGGAAACCTCACAACAAATAAAGTAATTTTTATCAGTGTTTGTTTTAAATCATTTAAATTAGTGTCGAGAGTTTTTTCCAGATTTTTCCTCTTTATTTGAGTGAGATTTTTCCTGCTCTATTTGGGCATAATGGTTAGTTTTAAATCTCGCTGGAAAATCATGAACTAAATGAAAAAAAAACATCAAACCATTTGTTGCTATGTGAGTTAAGTGTCTTCGCTCCCACACCCTGAACACTTCCAGTGCATTTCCAGGCATTTTTCGCCCGACATATATCAAGAACCGTTCTGCTTTGCTAATTAACGTAATGAGGAACGAGTGTTTCCCTTTTGCGTATCAAATTTCATTTCGGTCGGTAAATGAATGCAAATTCAGGCAGATTGAATAATGCACTAAAATGTACAACAAAATGAAAAATGGGTAGAGCAATGTTCTTGATTTGCACATCCGACTCGACTGATGTATCGTTATCAGCGAAGTCTTGATCTGAAAATGCAAATCAAGAGCGAGGATGTTGCAGATTATTGGAATTGCTTAGAGCCGAGAGTGACTTTGAAACATCTAAAAATAGATTTGTTATCTGGAAAGATGCAAATATAAGCAAATTGCATTCCAGCGGGGAATTAAATTAAATATCCGGAGTAACTAGGTTTTGCATCACAGCGAATTGTATTTTTTTACAATCGAGGTTATTCATGAGTTTCTTCCATTCTTATATCATCCACAAATCGTCCAGGAATGCCCATAAACGTTAATCGCACCTCATATTTTATATCAATCAGACCGACTCGATAAAAAATGCAAACGTAATTTTTCCTTGAAGTTTGTGCGTGTGGATTAGAAACGACAGCTTTGTCCTAAAAGAAAAAAATACCGTGCCGCTACCGTCCTATAAATTAGTAATTCGGTTTCATAATTTTCTTATTAGATACAGCCTGGGTTTAAATTGTCCTTAATAACATATAGCTGTGGAAGGTGTGTGGTTTCCGTTTTGGAACTGGTTTAATAATTGTTTAGGATGGTTTGTGAGACATTCAGTAGCGTAGCCCTATATTATTATCAAACCGACAATATTTGCTGAGTTGCAAAAACTCACAAAACAGGCGCTAATGGAAACCCTCCCCAATATGGTTACCTTACCTGACCAACAGCTGTTTTTACATCTGTAAAGTTGGGCCCTTTAACCTAAAGGTGTTCCGTTCAGGGCCCCATTTTAAACATTCCAGCTATTTTACCGAAACTCTTATTCATAGAAAATTGAAATTAATTAACCATTCCAGAATATAATAATTGATATTCAGGTACGTCCTCTGTAATCATCCTCTATTTGGTTCATAATATTCAATGTAACTACAGCGATATCGACCCAATTTTATTTATTAATGTTAAAGATATTTTAATTTTATTAATGGATGCATATTAATTATGTTTGGGTTTGTTTACTCTTGTTCAGGCAGGTCCACCCTCATGTTACAGTTTAAAGTTTCACGTTAATCGCTGTAATGAGGGTTTTTTTTATAATTTCGTGTTACAATTATGTTTTTAATTTATTTTCCTGCATCAGATTTAATCAGAAACTTTGAGAGGTTGACCACAACAAGAAGAACTTGAGTTTTTCAGTTCGGTGAGTTTGAGTGGAGCTATTTGAATTTTGAACCTGCACAATATTGCATTTGCGTTTTTACGCTTCCTGAGATAATCAGACTCAATCAATACCATTGGAAATTAACTTTTCATGGCAATACACATCCTTATTTTAACGCTCCATTCATTAATGGAAACAAGAAGCCTGTGGCTCTATTGGTTGTCTAGAAATAAACCAAAAGGTAAGAGCGGTTTTGAAAAAATTACCAATTTTGAAGTTTCACATTTCCTAGAGTGACAATTTGAAAATTGACGTTTAATATTAATAAATTTCCCTACTTTAATGCCCTATTCACTAATGAAAAGAATAAGTCTCTCGCTCTATTGGTTCTCTAGAAATAAGCGAAAAGCTGAGAGCGGTTTTGAAAAACGTTACAAGTTTTGAATTTCTTTTCTTAGATAATTAGAAACTTTTGAAAATTGACTTTCTATATTTCTTTCTTAAGAAACATACTACATTACTACATTCTTATTTTAATGCTCTATCCACTAATAAGAACACGAAGTCTGTGGTCTAATTGGTTCTCTAGAAATGAACCAAATGCTAAGAGCGGTTTTGAAAACATTGACCAAATTTGACAAACACACGACAAACAAACACAAAAGTCATAGACATCCGAAGACTGGGAGATCCAAATATAAAAAAGCAAGTACGAAGCTCACTAGAAAGAGAAATGAAACACATCAAGATGGAAGAGGCGGAGGCAACCTGGAGCGTAACAGAGAGAATAATTAACAATATCTAAAAGCAACAGGGGGGTTTTATAGAAAGCAATAACAAACAGGAGTGGATGAATTGAATCATCATTGAAAGGAAGATTCAGGGAAAAATATCCATCGGAAGACACCAGAACTCATGTCCAAAAGACATCCGCAGGTGGTTTGGGCGCACATACACAGAGATCTTTCGAGCAGATGAGAGCTGAGTAAAATTGACGTTCTATATTTAAAAACTTCTCTAAGCTTAATGCTCTATCCATTAATGGAAACAAGAAGTCTGTGGCTCTAACGACTCTCTAAATATGAACCAAAAGCTAACAATCGTTCAAAAAATTAAAGGAGTTTCCATTGAATCACAAGCTCACTATCAGAACAGACAATTTAAGTTTTGGAGCCGCTATTGCACATAAAAATAGGATGTTTCAAATCGTTTTCATTCAACTAAGCACCAACTTGCGCCTTATTGCACCATGCGATAGAAACAATTATGTATTTTTTCCATCAATATTGCGGTAACGAATGTTTCCTGTTACCATTTCTTGTGGCACCAGGTCCCGTTTGATCTGGCGCCTGTACTTTTCAACCGAATGTGAATTCACGCACATCCTGAAGTCGATAAACATTCGTCCATCGTTAATTGTGCAAATCGTTTCGCAGCTTTTAATATTATATGAGTTAAATATTCACGTGATGGGAAATGGTGGTTTAATTCCAAGAAGAATGTTGAAGTTTATGGGAATTTTTCAAGAATCATTCAAAGGGAATGTCAGCATGCAACAAGTTCGTGTCGTGTTCGTTTAAGACCGACAACATAAATAGTGTGAAAATCGGGCAAGGTGATTGGAAATTGCTTATCATCAACATTGAATTTTAACTAAACCCGTTTTAGGTCTAAACGTAACTAAAGCATGTCCATTTTTGTAGTACAAATGACGGAGCTAACGAGTCTACTATTAATAGCTCGCGAAGAAAAAATTTACATTATAATAAGAGTCGAGTTGGGCAATGTTCGGACATGTTTTTAAAGCCATGTTAATTTTAAAACTTCCGTACCGGCAATTTATGTTCAGATTGACCTTAATACGTGAAGCAATAATCATTTTGATTTAATGTATGATTATGGAAACCAGTACTGCTACATGACTTGGCGCCTTTAATATGTTTTTGATAATATATTCCGACTACCTGTAGGCACAAAATCTTTAATTATCTTGTTTTTAGAACGATATTTTCACTGCCTTCTGGCTAATGTAAGATAAGTTAAAATACATAAAATTTTATTGTAGCAACTGTAGGAAATAAGCGCGCTTTTATGACGCACTAATAAATTTAGAATATAAAAGAATTTTGTCGGTAACTTTACGTGGGAGATGATAAAAGTTTCTTTTTTATGGGGTGCTAATTTTTAACAACGCGATTTAAAAGACATTTAACAAACTTGTTATGTACTTAACTTTCGGATTACAAACAAGTAATGGTGAGCTTCCTTTGCCATTTTCTATTACCCCCCAAATTTAAACGCTCGCGCGTAATAAAATTTTATAATTTTGCTGATTTATAATTGTTTTTATGTTCGTTTACTTTATTGAGGTTTTCATCTCCGCATGAAAACTAAATGTATTTATACTCATCTTCTTTAACTTTTGGTGCTACCAAGCCTTAATTAGTTGAGGCGCATTGATACATTGATACTATTTATCCTTCATAGTTTAAAAACGAAATGGAATTTTTAAAGTCAAAGTACAGTTTCCTCCCACTTTGGTTTTAAAGTGTTTCCAAATTTGTTGGAATATTTCATTATGATATTCCGATGTTTGACAATTCAATTTTCTTAAGACCGATTTTGTAATTCGGTCATGACTAGGAACTTTGTGCAATTTTATAGTTCCAGTTACAGTTTTTCGTTTTGCCGGCTTGACATTCAAGCTTAATTTCAACTAGCTAAAACATGATTTATGCGGCTTTTATAACCGCTTAATTAAATCGATTTGCAATTAATTTTTTCCACAGTTTATAAAGTCAGCAATTTTTCTGAAATGACTCAAAATCAGCGATCACCTCCGAAAATGAATTGTAGGTAACCCCAACAAAAAGCCATAAATTACACAACCAAAACACGTTATTGCACGTTTGACTGCTCGTTATTAACCAATTAAATGCATTTATTATCGGTTGTTGTCAACAAATATGCTGATTAAGCGTAATGACCTGTGGTGTCTTAGAAGAGGTTATCAGTTTAGTTCACCGGTCTGAACATGTTTGGAAGCTCAAGGATCAACTGATTCTAAAAAACCGGCGAAATGTTACAATTGTTTCCGATTAAAAACAAGTGTACAATCTGAGATTTCTAAATACGGAAAGCGACTGGTGTAATCCATAATTAATCTCTACGCCAAGAAAATCTGCATGCCAAATAATGAAACGTTTTACGTCTGCTCCAAAGCCTGGAAAGAATATTTTAATATTTATGTGGCTCACGAAGCCTATCTGCATCCATCTCTGCAAAGTGAATTATAACTAACTTTGTACACAAATCGGGCCGAGTAGAAAACGACGAGTTTTTTACTGAATCGTTTAGTTCTGCCCAGGCTTTTACCTGTTGTGTTTTTAATTAAAAAATGATGATTCAACGGACTATTTCGGCCAACGATTTCGGCTAATGGATAATCAGTTCGAGATTTTAATTAAATCGTCGATATATCTCAATAGGTTTTGCATACCATCAGGTTAAGTTTTTTCCTTGTTATCTGATTTTTTATTAGAATATTTTTAATTAGAATTAAGTTTGTTGCTGATACACTTTTGCACAATTTTTGCATGCAGAAATTGGCTGATAAATATTTCTAAACAAGTTCAAAAGATCAGGGAACGCAAATACGATATCTGTCCGTAGAATTGCACGATATGTTTTAAATTTACACTTTCGCGAACTATTTACTAACAGCCCAAAATAATTAGTTTATACAGAGACAAACGTTTTCAACACTTAACTGATCTTTTATTATCGTGGTTTTATTTTAATAATTTGCGAGGTTTGCTTGACCAGTTTTTGCCATTACTGCAGAATGTGAAATGCTGTTTTTCACATGCGATTATCTTCAGGCAAATTACTCCAGTCTTTATATGGTTGTTTTGGTTAAAAACGTTGAACAAACACGGTTATGCTACTGATAACCATATCCAATTAACATTATTGGCAGGTAGTCTATTTAAGGTTTCCTACAGTATTTCCTGTTGGCATTTGCGTCTACAAGTTCAATCGCAATTTCCGTTTAGACGCATTTTTTAATTAGCACACTGATCTGGGTTTTAACGGTCACGGTTTTCATCATTTCCATACTTACACGACGATGTGGTGCAACTTTTTGCAAACTGTCTATTCGCCGGTTGTGCCACACCTTGTTTGGAAAAACTCGACTATGGATATTCATTTTCCTGCCCGGATTTGTGACTCATTAGCTCGGGTATGGTTTAGCTAAGTTGTCAATTGATTATTATCTATTCTTATGCACGTGTGCATAAGACGTTGCACATAAAATATCCCATTTCTGTTGGCAATATCTTGTTCTATGTGTACTGGTTTCAAGTCGATATCTCCCACCGTTTTGCTGATTTTTTTGAACTAACTCCTACATTTAGTTAACTGTGATATTTCCAGACACAGATTTTCGCATGTTTTCGCGCACTAAACTGTTGAGGCTCACCCGCACAGTACTCCGCCTCTTCACAGTTCATTTCACATTGTTTGAGCACAAGCTCAAACGGTTTAGTCCTTGTGAGCCTCCTTACTGGGTTCCGGCTGCATAGCAGTTGAAGCACTTCAACATTCGGATGGTTGTGGAGTCTCTCTTCATGTCTCCTGGCTGCTATCGTTATTTCTTCTTTGACTGTCCGCACCTGAAGCTCACGATGCAGATCTTCATTCCGAACATACCAGGTGTCGGTTTAATCTCCTGGTGGCGTTCCAGAGTGAATAAGCTGAGCTCTGATCATCAGTTAGTTCCCTCTGGTACTTGTTTATTGACTCATTTTTAATTTATTGAATTTCCCTTTTTAATTGTTGCGTCAAGTTGTTTAGTACGGATTTGTTTTCTCTCGTTCTGGACTTTTGCCACTCTTTTCTAACTCTCCTCTTCTCTTTTAAAAGTTCTCGTATTTCCTTGGGATTGTTTATTCCAGCGGTTCTTCTCCTTATTTCTGGGGTGTTGTTCCCTGCTGCTTGCTGAACATCATTAATGAATTTTCTTGATGCAAATTCTAAATGATCTACTGACTTGATATGCACATTCAACTTAATTATCTCGTTAATTTCCAGTTTAAAACTTTTCCAGTCGGTTTTTTTTATTTGTTAGAGTCGGGTTTGATTGTTTTCTTATGACATTTTCACTGAGCGTTAGTAGGATCAGTGAATGATCAGACGATGGTCCCGGTTCTTCTTCAATGTGTGCATGACTTACCCCTAGATTTCTGGAGACGAAAAAATCCAGGATATCTGGAACCGTATTAATTTCTGTTGGCCTTTAGGTAGGTTTTCCAGTTGAGTGCCATTTGGCGTCTAATTTGGTGATGACTTGGTACCGTTCCTTTCCCATTTTCGTCCTCAAGCGCGAACCCCAATGAGTGTGTTTGGGGGAATACTCATTCCTGTCAATATTATGCCGTGGAGGTGAATACATTGCTGCTACCGTTATTTCATATTTTCTTGCTTTGATGCTCACACTCGCAGCCTGCATTTTCTCCATTTCATACCTCTGTCTTTGCAGTAAGGTGCAAAAAGAAATAGTGAATCCCTGATAAATGAAAGCACTAAAAATTGCTATGAAAGAAGACACAACGGCATAAACATCGACGACAGTGTAGAGGACACATGGAAGAAACTGAACCAAAACATTGATTTTTACCTGAACGCAGTACTTCTGCCTATAGAGTATGCCAGTGAATTTTGTCACATTCATTCAGAACCACCTTGTACCAAGAGATATTGCCAAAGTGTCAACAGATAATACAGCAAAAAACAAAAATCTGATTATAATTCAGAATCAAGTGTTTGTCGAGTATTTTGGGACCTTTGTGAAGCATTCGACTGTGCTCCTACACGCATGCTGTATAATTTGGTGGAAGCATTCATTAGCGGGAAAATAAAAGCATGGCTGCATTATCATATCAAATTACATGCACCTTACCGCTCACTCTATGCAAAGCAGGAAAACAATAAACTTCTCGGAAAATACAACATTTTTATCGTTCAACTGCATCAAGTTCAGTGACATTTTAGAAACGAACTACAGCCCGCAACAGGGTTAGTAACTAATATTTCAAACGCGTATTATGAGTCACTGTCGCAGTTATAAACCGATTTTATTATTATAAATTTAAATAAATTTGCAAACGTCGGATGAAGATATCGCTTTTGGCTTGTTTATGAGGATCGGACGCGGTTACTGTCTATGCGGGAGAGGAAATAACAAATTAATTATTCAAATTAACCTGTTAATTTGCTTAATGGCCTTTTCAGGAGAATAGTGCCAGATCAGTTCGAAAATAGTCAATGTCCTTTGCCCCCCAACTGGCGGAGCTTAATTTAGCATTATTTCCATTTCCTGGATCTTATGGTCAGTTGTACATAATAAATGTGTTACGTGGATTTAAATCCGGGCTCTTAAGGAACTTTTGGGGGCAAGTTCCAGGTACGATGCCCTGAATTCAGCACGCAGTTGAACTAATCTAACCGACTGATCAAGCTTGTGTCAGATGACACTATTTTTGAGTGCCTTTAATTGAAAACTCAAATTCACCGCACCTAAATTAATATTTCCCTATCAATTAACAGTTCGATTGTTCGTTTTTCTCTAGATAACACTTTTATAGTTCACGCATTTGGAAACGCAATTAAAGTTTACATTTTTGGGAGTTATCTTAGGCTAATTGGAGAAAATCAAGAGGCTTGAGTTTGTGGTTGACGTCAAACGAACATTATCACCTCGGCTAATGGGTTTCCTGAGAAAACTTGATAACGAAACAATCAAACTACTTTTTTTATGAATTGTCTTCAGGGAAGCTTCAGATTCAACTGGAGTTTTTAAAATAGTAATTTCTAATTTCGGTTTGTTAATTAATCGATTAGGAGATGCTAATGTAGTACATTTCATTAGATGGTGGCCCATTTGGCAATACCCCAAGATTGTCTTTGGTGACACCAATATGCCACCCGGTAGCCAATCGAGAGTGCGAATTCGATAAATGCTGAAAATAGCACAATAAGGAAATGTCCTCCAAAGCGCTATTCTTAAGCATATACAAATAAGAAATTTTAGCTTATTTCTAAGCAGCTTCCTGCTTAGTTAAGTCATTAAACGTTCATGTCACTTCCTAATATAGACAATACCGGATCCGTTCAAGATCAACGAAGGTCGCTCGACCGACCACTATGTGACTGAACTTTACTTGGGATCCTTAATTATAGGCCGATATATACCTTAATAAAAAATGACTGACTATTCATAATGATATACTATGTCCGTGACGTTATAAATGCCGGTTTATTTCATGTTGTGCCGCTCCGCACTGCATCGGTATGCGTCTGAAAAACAAAATAATAACAGACACAGGACTAAACATAAATAAATCTCAGTGTCGGTATCATTAATTCGATGAACTGAGATGCGACTTTATTGATTTCGGCTTTCGTCTGGTATGGACGTTTTGCTTGCAGCTGTACTAAGCACCATCAGGAGCAGTGCACCCGTCAGTGAACATAAAAACTCACAGTCAGCCAGAACCAAACCTACTTGGCTCTTTATGGCTGCTTCCAAATTTACATCTCACATAGAGTTACTTCGAACGAATAAAAACGTCTGTGCAAGTTTACCTTGGCCATTACTTTATGAAAATCGCCCCCGAAACATAAAGGTGAACTCATTCATAGTAATGGATTAAACACCTGTAGCGTAACTTCCATAATTCCGGCATAAAATCCGTTTTTATTGTGGCTGCACCGGCTGCGGTGAGACAAATAAAATTCTTAATTTCACTGACAACTGACAACTTTGGATCGTAAAAACTAAAAGTCGCTTGACCTTACCAGCCAATTGTAAACAAGACTTAAACTATACAGTTTATGGCCGAACGCACTTAAAGCATTAGAGGTTTACATTGTCGAAGTTAACGTGAAGAAACAGTTATACAACAACAATATTTTTATTTTATTTTTTAAATGTATCGAAGATCTTGGGGATCAAAAACTTAGGAAAAAACTAAAGAACCAACAATGAAATTCACTTTCAAAATGAAACAAACCAGCAACGAGAGTGGAGAGACCACGTTTACAGGATGGGTAACACCAGACTGCCAAAAATTGCCAGAGAGGGAGTACCACATTCAAAAAGACCCCAGGGATGACCACCAACCCGCTGGTATAAAAGCTGGGGTTCATCGTCACAACTGAAGCTATAATGTTGATGAAAAACAGGATATAATCCTGATATAAGAGGATGAAGAAGAAGAAGAGAAAGCCAGAAAATTTTGCAAAAAAATTAGACAATTTCGAAACTTTGGTGTGTAGAGAACTTACTCATACAAATAACAAAAGTTTATATGATGGAGCAAAAATAATGTGCAATGAAATTAAATTTCCAAAAAAATTCCAGTAATTATCCAAATTCCTTCATTGACAAATGTTTGATTGAAATTTAAAATCCAAAATTACAACGAAATCAAAATGAATCCATCACCAACCTCTTCATTCCATTTATTCCGAGGGTTTTGGATAGACTCAAACGCATAAAAACTCTAAATTATTTTCTCTTTTTTTGAAACAATAAAATTTAAGTCAAAGTAAAAAAAATGACAATTTGCGCAAAAACTCCAGAGGTATTTTTTGCACAAACTCTTTTTTCAGGTAGCTTTTCAGAACGATAGCAGATTTATTGATGAAAATTCGTTCTTTATTGTGAAATAAGAGCACTTTTTATCAATCCGTAGTAGAAGACGTGGGAAAATTCTGACTTTTTAGAAGACCAAAATTTGTCTTGAGTAAAATACCCCAGAAAAAGGATTTGAAGAGTAATTTTTTTTTAATAGAGAGATTTTCTAAGTCTAATAAAATGGGCATGGAATTTTCGCGATAAAAATTTTGCTTCAGGAGAGAGTCTTTAAAATAGAAAAACCGGTTAAAGTTGTCTTTTACGTACTGAAGCTGAAGCCGAAGCTCTCTAAAACCCACTGTGGCAAACTGGAAAATTGTTAAATACTTGCCAGCCGACCAATAAAAAAATGCCACAAATAGCAGATCTTGGATAATACCATGGCTAATTTTATTATACAGGGTGATTCAAAAGTGGCGTCGTTCCTTTTAAGGGGTAATAGGGGCTCACTTGGAGAGTACGGGAAAAATATTGAAAACATTTTTTTCGAAAATTTATAGAAGATATTAACAGTTGAAAATCGAATTTCAACTTTGTTATTAAGCATTATTCTGAAATTGTTCCATGTTTGATTGGTAGCATATTGGAATACTTACGCATTCGAAAAGAGAAATTACCATCTTTACTTCAAATTACGAAAATTTTCGATATTAAAAAAGTACTCTTCTACAATTTTTTGAAGAAAAGTAAAAGCGGCAATGATGTTTTTTGTCATTATCAGGTAGTCCCAGGTAGATATCTTTTGTCAAGAACAACAAGCATTTGTTAAATTGTGACTTACTTACCCCAGATACTGGACGATTGGCTCCTGTAATTGAAGTAGATATTGGACGACCAAGAGGTTCGGGTTCCAGACATAGACGAACATGTAGTGGATATCATTGCAGCAGATCCTTCCAGGAGTACACGGAGCATTGCACAACCACTGACACTTTCCCAATCAACTCTACACCGCGGATTATTGCCGAGAAAGGGCTTCATCTTTACCATTAATATAAGACACACGCACTTTTACCCTCAGATTTTCCATTAAGGCAGCGTTTTTGTAAATGGCGTTTGGAGCAAAATCGACAAAATTCTCAGTTTTTGTCACATATTTTATGAACCGACGAAGCCAATTTCAGTAGAGATGGATTTTTCAACTCCCGCGATTCTCTCAATCTCACTTACACGAATACAAGAAGCTGCTCAACTCACTTTTCAGAACCACCGATTTATATCTAAGATTTTAGTTTTACCACCAAGCACCGACATTATTCTCGTATTTAGAGGTTAATGACTGAATTTTTATAGGCTCTTCACTTACCGTAGGTCGGTGTCATTAAGCTATGACTTTTTATTGGACGTATTACTGAAATCAAATTGAATTTTCAAATTATTAATCCGCGCCGTATTTAAAAAATATTCTTATTTAGTGAAAATTATTTTGTTTCGCATCATTTATTTTCCGAAATCTGGAATTGCATTGAAACATTAGTTAAATACTAAAAGGTACTAGCAAATTAGTACCCGCAAATGACGTCATCACTAGTATAAAATATTAATTTCCGAACATACCAATTGACAGATAGGGGAAACTCTTTACAGGGTTGTCCTAACCCCAATCAAATATAATTTTGACTTCAATGTTTAGTTGTGTTAGTTATGGTTGTGGCCCGAGTTCTGGATTATTAATAAGCAAAAGGTATTTATGTAATGTTAATTAGGCTTATTACCTTGCGAAGCATCGTTGCCGTAATTCTGATCTAGTTTTTGATGCGAATTAATTTTTTTTACTATTGTTCCTGTACTCCCAAAACACCCCCAGACAACACCCCCATATGAATGACGCCCCTTTTGAATCACCCTGTAGCTATACTTAGAAACTGGTAAAAAAATCGTTGATTACTTGCGTTCTGATGCGACAGCATCAAAGTGAACCTGTGCATTCCTATTAAAACCAAATGTGCTATTCCCAGTAGGTACTTATTATTCATAAGCAACAATTCAGCCGCCAAACATTCTAGAACCCAATTCTGCGCTATCTAATCGCAGCAAATAAATACATCGACGCAAATGTAATTTTTTCACTCTGCTTTAGTTCGGTAATCTCAAAAGTAAAGTACGCAGATACGTCCTTGATGAGCGTATCTAAATTGCATGTTGCTCATCCAAAAAATAAAAAATCCTGCCACTAATGAACCCATTGACATTGAGTAAAATAAAACTGTTAACTGATACAGATAGTGTTTGCCATTAAAATTAAATTGAATTAAAACTACTAATAAAAAACAAACTTGTATGGTACAAGCGAAGGTTAACCAACCAACTCCTGCATACTTAACTTATCGATATTCCATCATCTGATTTATTCGGGCGATATTTCCTGCATATCAATAAGCTTGAAATAATAATCGTTCGATATGCTGATGTCACATCGATATTAAATATTTCAGCCTTTTAAAAGTTTTACTCGGTTACATGTCCGAACTCGCTTTGACATGTATTTACACGTAAAATATTATGTGAACTGGACGAACACCATAATAGATAAATTATGAACTTGGACAGCCCAGGCCTGCTACCCGAACCAATCGGCCGAAGACTGAGTAAATATGGGGCAGACAAATATTTTTTTTTACAAAAG
This sequence comes from Dendroctonus valens, assembly GCA_024550625.1. Lineage (NCBI taxonomy): Eukaryota > Metazoa > Arthropoda > Insecta > Coleoptera > Curculionidae > Dendroctonus > Dendroctonus valens. Next base: position 648,501 of record JAJTJO010000055.1, on the reverse strand, counting down.
TAAGCATTGGAAACTAAGCTGTCCGAGTTTGCTTGCATTCAAATATAATCTTTCACCTGAAGTGGACAGTGTTGAAAAATAAGGGCTTTGTCCAGATAAACCGTGGATAATGTTTACAAGTTTTGAAGCACAAAATTCACAGATTGTTTAAGCAAAAATATTGCCTTTGGGGAAAATTGTGTTTATTTTTAATGGATTCTTAACAGTTTTACTGTGTATTACCCAAAAAGATGTGTTAAAGGGTTTTTTAGATTGGCAAATCCACATTTCCTATTAGTTACCTTACGCTGTCTACAGAGCGCTGGCTACAATAGTCTGGAGCCATTTGAAACATCAGAGTTTCAACGTAAAATTTTAAAAATGCTGATGTTTTAAATGGCGATAGATGAACGAATCTGATGTCGAATTCTTGAAAAACCCTTCATTTATCAACAACCAGCAAACGAGGTGTATCGATCTTGACTTAAGAATTCTTCTGCTGCATAAACTCCAGTCATTTTGTCGAATCGTAGGCCTCCCTGAAGACTGCAAGTCGCGTCGGCCTGCTGACGTCTTCGTGAGAAGCGCAGTCGGTTTGTCGAGACGTCGGCTGCATCGACGTGACTTGTTAAGGTCCAAGATCAGCAGGTTTTTACAAGAAAAGAGCCCCGATCTTCATGGGAAAGCCACCCTAATGGGACTGAAATAAATCCCCAACTGAATAACATCCCAAAATCGTTTTTCTTCTTCGTTTTCTTTCCAAAATTGCCTGTTGCCACTGTGGCCACCATTTGCTATGGAACTTTATATATAAACCAGCAAAAAATGTAGATTTGAATCCCTACTACTCATCTCATTGAAATATAACGTAAAGTGAGTTCGTTGTTTGAGACGGGAACACGGAAGGATCCTCCAAGCGAACAAATGACTAGAAATATCATTGCTGTTGCCGGCGTCCCCTGGAAACGTCTAGTGACGGCCAATCCTTCCACCACCAAAGCAACAGCAAGAAATGAAAATGAGAACCAAAATCAACCCAAGGTTCTTCACAGGATGCGACATTCTGTGTGCACAAGAAACCCATAGGGACGTGACCCATCATAGACCCCTGATAGCAGGAACGCACATGTTAGCAGAAACTCCGCACAACCAACACGGAGGTGCTATTTTCGCCAAGCCCTAATATATAGCCAAGGCTATAACATCAGCATATTTCACCCAGAACAAGGGAATTGAAATCATCACTCTAGAAAGAGGCAGAGTCACAGTCACATCCGTCTTGAGACCTCCTACAGAAGCGTTTGCTTTTGCAGAGCCAAAAAACCTTGATTCCCAGACACATCAACTTGTCATTGGCGATTTCAACAGTCATAACACCTCAAGGGGTAACTCTGAGACCGACAACAACGGGGAAGCAGTTGAAGAATGGTGTGAAGGGACTGATTTCGCCCTTATACATGATTCTAAACTTCCATACTCATTCCAAAGTAAAATCTGGAGAAGAGGATACAACCCTGACCTGTGCTTTGCCAGTGATGGGTTGGCTGGTCTGTGTGTCAAAAGAGTCTACAATCCCATACCAAAAACCCAACACCGACCGGTTGGCTTTGAGGTTTATGCTGCCGTAACAGCACCAACCATTTCCTTCAGACGCAGATTTAAATTCAAAAAGCAAATTGTTCAGAATTTGCCAAAATGCTGCTGGATGTTTTTGACAAATGAACCAAAATGTTGTTGTTTTGGACACGAAAAAGAATCAAAAAATCAAACAATCAAAAAGTGGTTTTTCAACCAATAATTCCGTGCAAACTTAAGAATATTTAATCAGATAAGCAAAGTCTGCATGACTTCGAAAATATTACTAAATCCAGACCTAAAATGTTCAAATCAAGCACAGTTTCTTTTAAGCAAACGAAACTCTAAGTCGCAGTTGTTTTAGGCCATCGATTAGCAAACAACCGCAACCGTGTTACGTTGATAATATTATTTTCCTGTATCTTCGCTCAAACTGGCCCACCCTATAAACTAGATCTAGTTAATATGAAGGCTCGGAATCAAGATAGATGATATCAACGACAAATATTGTTTTTGTGTTATTATTTCGTAAGCCGTGTGAAAATCAATAAGCTGCCATATGCTGGACAAACAAAACGACACTCAAAGGCCTCTTATCAACTGAATGTAAAACAAAAGGCAATATTTGTCCCAGCTTATTTGCTCACGTGACCGTTTTTCGATTTGATTGACTTGCCACAGGTTTATATAGAAAGTGTAATCATTTTTGGAACAAATGCGATTGACCTGATCAAACAACGTTAAATACTTGTAAAGGGACAACAGAACCAGGTGATTTTAACCAGATACCACTAACAGCCTTGTCCAAGAAGCCAAACATTCTAAATCCTCCACTCATTTTTTTTGCAAATTAAACTGATTAATTTGGCCTACGTGACAATTTAATAACGCATATTATAAATCTATTTGTTTAGTTAGTGTATTTGCGTCGAACAGTCTGAGAGAGAGGTGGAGGATGAAATCGCAAATTCCTGCGAATTATATTGCGAGTTAATTTCGGAAAATTGACACGTTGTTTTATAGTGATTAGGAATCACCTTGGAGCATGGTAAAGGTCAGTGACACTATCTGGCCAATAATAATATCAGGGAATTAAATAAGTCTGTTGTTAAATTTCCTCCAATGAGTTTTGCAAAATTCCGCTGGGAGGAAAGTTGAATGATCTCTTGACTGTCCAAGAGCGAAGTTATCGCCCAAAAATCCCATCCGGTTATAAATGCATCCACTTTAAGGGCTGTTATTGTATAACTGTGTCCTCCCGAAATAAATATCACCATATTTTGGATTATAATTGTGCACTGGATTAATTTATTTAGCTTTTGAGGGTATAAATTATGATTCAGAATCGGGGCCATCCACATTGCGCGCCCACTATACATGAGCTTAATTTTAAAATATAAATAAATAACATTATTGCTATAAGCCAGTTTATTTGTAATGCAAAAACATCAGCTCAGAGCGCACCGAAAATGTAATTAACCGAATTGAAAATTTTCCATCCCTGTTTATTTATTTATTTTAACGAACCTATTATGAAGGGTTTCATGGATTTAATTCCCGAATACAAATTTGAATGTTTTTCAAATTCTACTTATCGGGAATTACATATCAAGTTTTAATCGATTGCTTTTGATATAAATCACAATCAAATGTTGTAATTGTTTAAATATATTTTTTGCTCGTGTTTGATCAGGAATCATCGTCAATATATTGATTATTATGGAATTTTGTCATAGTCTTTTTTTATTTCCGATTGTTGAGTTGAGTCTACCCGAAATGGTGAAATATGTCTCCATAGTTATAGCGATATGACTAATCCTTAATCTTAACGAAATAATCCGACCTTGCGGTCGAATCATCAAGTGCAATTAAAAAGTACAAGTTCAATTTTATTTCAAAAGATACGTGCCAGCAGTTTTTTTCACAATTCTTCTATGTTCTCCGTCATCTTCTATTCATCATTATCATCATCATCATCATCAAGCCTTTTAAAGCACCTATTATTGAGCCTCCCTTCCTCTCCTCCAGTTCTCTCTGTTTTGTGCTGTTCTGGTCCATCCAAATCCTGGCCATTCGTGTTATGTCCTGATACCATCGCACAATTGGTCTTCCTCTTCCTCTCCTTCCTTCCCATGGTCTCCATCGCATTATTCGGCAATTCCATCTGTCTATATATTCTGCAAATTTCCACTTCAGGCTTGTGACTCTCTCCACTACATCTACGACCTTTGTTCTCTGACTAATCCATTCGTTTCTCTTTCTGTCTCTTAGTGTTACGCCTATCATCACTCTTTCCATGGCTCTTTGTGTTGTCCTCAATTTATTCACCATTGTCTTTGGGACAGTCTTTTAAACCTGGAATTTGCATTTTTGAATGGAGGTTTTGGCATTACAACGCCATTCTTGCTCCTAACCTGGAGGCGACGCTGTTTGCAGCCGTCCAATCTGAGTCAGACGCTGCGTGGGAATCTTCATCACTTGGAGACCTTACCGGCATGGGTGGCCCTACCAGTAGCTACGCTACCGCCGGCATCGCTCCCTGGATGGCAAGGTTGAGATGATTCCCCTAGAGAAGGATCTTCCATATATCAGTCATCATTTTAAGACACTATTTTTATCTGATACAAATGTGTCTATCATTATGAAAAATTCTAATTTTATTTCAAAGCTTGTATCATGCCCAGTAGTTTTTTTGAGACTCCTCTAGATTCTCCCTCATGTTTCATAATGTGAAGATTATTTTCTTCAACTTTAATAACTATCTTTGGATACATGCTTTTTTGGTCTATTTGCTCTTTAAAGTCGTCTTCATCAGATACGAAAGCATCAATTTTTCAAGTGCAATGAGAAAATGAACACAAATTCATTCATTTTGGACTGCAGTGGTATTTTCTCAGCACTCTTCTGGATTCTCCTTCATCCTCTATTAAGTCTGTATTAGTTTCTTCAACTGTTTGAACTACCTTTCGACACATGCGTTCTTATTCTATTTGTTCCTGTACATTTGATGCACGTAAATCGATTATCGAATGCAATAAAAGAAGTACCTACTATGTAAGTTTTCGTTTTTTTTTTTTTGTGCATGTTTCTTCTAGATTCTCCTTCATCTTTTATCATATTTAGATTATTTTCTTCAACTATTTTTGAACTTCATACTCTATTTGTTCCTCAGAGTTGATGATACAACTTGTTTGTAATAAAAAAAATAATTTCGGTGGTTTCAACCCCAAATATTGAGTGAAACATCATAAAAAAGTCTTGATAAGAGAACTGTTATTAGGGGAATTAATTAATTCATGAAAAACAGAATGAAGATATTTAAGAAAGTCAAAGATATTTCCGATAAACTGGTGGCATTTTTTATGGAGTGAATGGGAGTGTCTGAACAAAAAAAATGGGAGTTTTGCTGGTGGATGTTCATATTTTATTAAACCCTGCGTGAAACTTTTGCCATAGTAATTTCCTGATAATTTTTGCCTAAAAGAAGCTTTGTCTAGCTTCCTGCATCCTCTCCACTATTTAGCCCCGAAACTGTAGAAGGAGTTATGTCACGAGCAAACTACAGACAACCGAGCCTGCTTTTGATATTTCCCCATATTACAGACGTGAATCTTGAACAGCATCCAGGCTGAGTATTAAATTAAGAACGATCAGCCGATGGCGAACGAACAATCTCATGGCCGATGGAGCATCGAATGCAGGGATTTCAGTGTTTTGACTTGCGATCGCAGATTATAATGCAACTTAACTCTCTCAGCATCCTCTTTCGATCTCGCTCCAGCCTGCAAAGGTGCGCATAATGTTTATGTGTTTTGGTTCGTTAATATGCAGTCAGTGAACCGATGCAGCTTTTGCAATGGTAAATATGGCATTGAGGCGTCAATAAATTCATATAAAATTAAACACGGCCACTGACCAGGTTTCTATCGCAATGTGCACCGGAATCGGAAAAGTGTTCAGGTTTACCTGATCCAAAACGGTGCAGCGATAACAGCCATGATTTGCAAATGGATTCGTCAGTTGCTACGAGCTGATTAGATTGGATCAGGCCTGTAATCCCCTCAGCTATGAATAGATTATTCATATCGTTGTTTCTGGGCCTAAGATGGTTTTGCCATGTACCCACTACAACAGCCATTAAAGTATAATTTGCTAAGGACATTCAAGAGGCTTTAAAGACACATTTGTAGACAAATGTATTGCGAGTGGAAGCAGGGGCTTCAAAGACACTGGGTAGGTTTGGTTGGATTGTTCTAGACTGCTTTTCAGTCTCAGCAGCTGATTATTTTCTTCTTTTTTAACTCCGTCCTCACTCCTCTGTTGGCTCCGGATCCTAATAGATCCGAAACCGGTCCTGAGAGTGACACAGCCTTTAACTCTGCTTATACTGCACACTTATGACTGAGCAATTAGCCAACAAACGACTTTCGAACCTACAAACTCCGTCATATTATGCCCCTGGAACCAACGACTCTTGAATTTTTAATTAGAGAAATTTACTCAAGCATTGAAGGACTCGTTCGAACATCTTCCAGTCCAGTAGTTAGTAGAACTGAGTGTGTAGCCGATCGACAAAACTAAGAAGGCAAATGCGAAAAAACTACGTTCAGTTCCAATTAACAAGACAAATATTGGCTTGCCTTCACTAAAATCAGTTTCCAACAAATAAACGTACTCAGTGAACGGAAGACGGTATTTAATTGGAGGTTTGTAAAAGAATCAGCGATGTTTTCGTTTTTAATGGGATTTATTGATCGGAGTTTCATCTGTCAGGTGGACGAAGATTAAAATGATGATGTTGCAGAGGAAATTAATGACAAGCTAAATTATGATCATTGGCTGATAGCGTGATGTGGGCAGCCCTGCATAGATTAGTAGAACAACCGCGACAATTCATTTATAATGAACCTGATTGAGTCCTATTATTTGCGACTGCTTATTATCGCATCAGGATACAGAAACGATCGCTAATTTGCACTTAATAATGCATTGTTCATGCGAATTGACCTCCCGAAAATCAAGCACTCAAGGTGTTAAGTTAAGTCGAAGATGGTTAAGTGAATACCAATTTGCGAAAACATTCGGACTGATGATGGTTTTATATGTAGCGAGTGCGGTTTAGAAAAGAATTTTCGACTGTTTGTCTATGTTAAGGTCAGCTTCAGACTCCACCGGATGATTCATTGAGACGAATTCCATTGGGGTCCAGCCGGCTACGTTCTCGATGTCACTGTATATGAGAGCTGTCTGGCGCAAAAATAAAACACAACCCGAAAAAACCTCCCAAATTGAAACGTGCGTCAAATTGCTTTTATTGTTCCCTTTGAAGCAAAAAAGTGGAATCCTCCACAAAGGGAAAAGTATTTATAAAGAATATGTCGACATTTTATTTACATTCGTTTGTTTCCACGCTTGGAAGAACTTAAGAAAATGACTTTGCTCGAATGTAGCGTCGTTAGCTTGACAAATTATGATTGCTCGAAAAGTAGCAAGGAAAATATACTGGAACTTTTTTGGGAGTAATGGCTTGATATATGTTTCGTTTTGTTTTGTCGGGTTCTGTGTCTTGCTTTATGAGGTCATAAGGGAATATCGAAAATATGTTGTGATAAATTGGATTTTCTGCTCTTTAGGTAATGGCCCATTGGGCAATGTGAGTGGACAACTTTCGTAATAGTCAAAACAGCCCAGAGCCGGAAAATTCACACTAAGACCCGAACAAAAAATTAATCACACCATCATAATGGTAATGATTAAATCGATATTAATGCTATTAGGAGTACGTACGAATGACCTTGTATTTATATGCGGTTACTCACACTAACTTGGCAATCATTATTCGACCAGATGGAGAAGAAATTCTAGCACTTTTTGCAAAATCGCTTTACATCCTTCTGGCCTGGAACAGTGACTGGCACTTTGTTTTGTCAAGCGAGCTTGGACGCACCATGAACATTGGCATATTTCTCGTCTTCAATAATCAATTCAGTACAGGGTAATTATTAGCGAAAATGTTCCCAAGTGCATTAGCCACATGAAAAGTGCAAAAACGCAGACCGCATATAAGCATTCGCTAATAAAACAACTGCTTAAAGGCAAGATCTAACTTATCTAAAGCCCTAGGGCGCCAAAACGTTGACAACTCCACGAAGACTGCCAAGTTTCACAAGTAAAAATAACAGTGCAATTTAAAGCATTATATGTCTGATTGGGGTCATGGAATTACGATTTGGTCGAAACATTCGCAAAAGTGTTTATCTGACGAAAGTCAGTAGATAAAAATATTGAGGTTATTACTGCACATATGCCTGGATTTATATTCCATGTGACTAGCTTTTGGTGGTCAATTATTTCATGACGTTGACGACTTAAAATTGATTTGCTTGCCAAAAGTGGAACTTGTGTGTCTTATTGAAGATCGAAAAGTTTTCAGTAAGAGGGAAAAGAGACGAATACCTCAAGAAGATACCTGTTTGCTTTCCTTGAATTGTATTGGAAAGTGAATTAGAAACTCGATTCAGTTAGTAATTTTTTTCACACAAAAAAACCAAGTTGAATGTCAAAAGTTCAGGTTTTTTGCCGTTTCTTTGCTCATTTCTCAGTAACGTAACAGACTGAGCTGCAGCGTGCATTTCTTCACGACTGGATAGAGCACTAATTGGCGCTTTTAGAAAGTGAAGCCTTTGCTGAAGAAAGGCTTGCAGTTTCTCAAAAAAGTAGAAATTTTCCCCCCAATGTTAATTTGCTCATAATTTTTAAAATTGCAAAGTCGTCTCAAAAATGACGCCGCCCTTTTCTCGTTTTCGAGCTCGTTTTCCTACCTTTGGAAAGAGAATTGAAAACCAGATTGAACTATAGAAACACGAGTGAAGAAATATTGGTAGTTTTCACAGAAAAAGGAAAATTTGAGTACCAGACATTTAGGTGCAAGATTAGTCCATAAATTCATATTTTTCGCCATTACTTTGCTCATTTCTCAGTTTCAGATTGAGCTGGAGAGTTCATTTCTACTGAATAGAGCCCCAATTGGGGCTTTTAGAAGGTCAAGTTTTCCTTAGGAAAGATATGCCGTTTTCTTTAAAAATCGAAATTTCCGGGAAAATTTAATTTGCACTTTTTTTATTGCAAAATCGTCTCAAAAATGACGCCGCCTTTTTCGGCGTTTCTCAAGAACCATTTGAGCTACAGAGCTCGTTTTCCTACCTTTGGAAAGAGAATTTAAAACCCGATTGAACTATAGACACACGAGTGAAGAAATATTGATAGTTTTCACACAAAGAGGAAAATTTGAGTACCACACATTTAGGTGCAAGATTAAGCCAAAAATGCATGTTTTTCGCCGTTACTTTGCTCATTTCTCAGTAACAGATTGAGCTGGAGAGTTCATTTCTGCACTACTGAATAGAGCACCAATTGGGTCTTTTAGAACGTCAAGTTTTCCTTAGGAAAAGTTTGTAATTTTCTTTAAAAATCGAAATTTCCGGGAAAATTTAATTTGCACTTTTTTTATTGCAAAATCGTCTCAAAAATGACGCCGCCTTTTTCGGCGTTTCTCAAGAACCATTTGAGCTACAGAGCTCGTTTTCCTACCTTTGGAAAGAGAATTTAAAACCCGATTGAACTATAGACACACGAGTGAAGAAATATTGATAGTTTTCACACAAAGAGGAAAATTTGAGTACCACACATTTAGGTGCAAGATTAAGCCAAAAATGCATGTTTTTCGCCGTTACTTTGCTCATTTCTCAGTAACAGATTGAGCTGGAGAGTTCATTTCTGCACTACTGAATAGAGCACCAATTGGGTCTTTTAGAACGTCAAGTTTTCCTTAGGAAAGATTTGCAGTTTTCTTTAAAAATCGAAATTTCCGGGAAAATTTAATTTGCATTTTTTTTTATTGCAAAATCGTCTCAAAAATGACGCCGCCTTTTTCGGCGTTTCTCAAGAACCATTTGAGCTACAGAGCTCGTTTTCCTACCTTTGGAAAGAGAATTTAAAACCCGATTGAACTATAGACACACGAGTGAAGAAATATTGATAGTTTTCACACAAAGAGGAAAATTTGAGTACCACACATTTAGGTGCAAGATTAAGCCAAAAATGCATGTTTTTCGCCGTTACTTTGCTCATTTCTCAGTAACAGATTGAGCTGGAGAGTTCATTTCTGCACTACTGAATAGAGCACCAATTGGGTCTTTTAGAACGTCAAGTTTTCCTTAGGAAAAGTTTGTAATTTTCTTTAAAAATCGAAATTTCCAGGAAAAATTAATGTGCACTTTTTTTTATTGCAAAATCGTCTCAAAAATGACGCCGCCTTTTTCGGCGTGTCTCAAGAACCATTTGAGCCACAGAGCTCGTTTTCCTACCTTTGGAAAGAGAATTGAAAACCCGATTGAACTATAGAAACACGAGTGAAGAAATATTGGTAGTTTTCACACAAAAAGGAAAATTTGCGTACCACACATTTAGGTGCAAGATTAGTCCATAAATTCATGTTTTTCGCCGTTACTTTGCTCATTTCTCAGTATCAGATTGAACTGGAGAGTTCATTTCTACACTACTGAATAGAGAACCAACCGATTGAGGCTTTTAGAAGGTCAAGTTTTCCTTAGGAAGGATTTGCAATTTTCTTTAAAAATCGAAATTTCCGGGAAATTTTAATTTGAACTTTTTTTTTATTGCAAAATCGTCTCAAAAATGACGCCGCCTTTTTCGGCGTGTCTCAAGAACCATTTGAGCCACAGAGCTCGTTTTCCTACCTTTGGAAAGATAATTTAAAACCCGATTGAACTATAGAAACACGAGTGAAGAAATATTGGTAGTTTTCACACAAAAAGGGAAATTTGAGTACCACACATTTAGGTGCAAGATTAGTCCAAAAATTCATGGTTTCGCCGTTACTTCGCTCATTTCTCAGTAACAGATTGAGCTGGAGAGGAGCAGTTTCTCAAAAAAGTAGAAATTTCCCCCCCAATGTTAATTTGCTCATACTTTTTTAAACTGCAAAATTGTGTCAAAAATGATGCCGCTTTTTTCGACGTTTCTCAAGAACCATTGGAGCCACAGAGCTCATTTTCTAACCTTTGGAAAGAGAATTGAAAACCCGATTGAACCATAAAGACGCGAGTTCGGAAATATTGGAAGTTTTCACATAAAAAGGAAAATTTGAATACCACACATTTAGGTGCAAGATTAGGCCAAAAATTCATGTTCTCCTCCACCTTTTTGCTCATTTCTCCAAAAGAAATTGAGCTGAAGCACTCGTTTCTACAGCACTGCATAGAGCATTTAATGGAACTTTTAGGAAATGAAGCTTGAGAAATATTGACACTTTTTTCAAAAAAATCTAAATTTCTACAAGTGTTATTTTTGCTCGTTTTTTGAATTGTAAATTTCACTTCAACAACTCTTTGGGACTTTTCCAAAAGAGCCCGTGTCGGAAGTTGCACTCTTTTATATCAAATAAAAGCAATTTGAAGATTCCAAAGCATCCTTCGCGGTTTTGGTTACTCACAAGAAAAGCTAGCCGAGTTCGCCCACTTCCAGACGTTTAATCTTGAATAATCAGCAACTTTTTGGTATAAACTGTGGCTCGGCATTAAAATGTGATTGATTTTTCCACTCAACTCGACACAATAATTCCCCTGCCAACTCAGGGGTTCAAGGGACGAGCGCAACATTAAAAACGCGTCTCTATCCGATACGTCTAAATCTAAAACAGTCTTTATACACACTCGACGTTCTAAATTGCCTACAATCAATCACGTATTCATTGCAGAAATTCCCACCGAACCGTTTAGCATTTTTCACTATTTGGGGAGATTAGAACTACCCTTGTTTAAACTGAGAAAAAAAATGTCAACGACTTATCGTCTGGTTCAGTATTGTCGTTATATCGCCAGTATAATTGATTGTCAAAGCAAAACCCAAATGTAAATATAATGAGGCATAGGACAAGTCATTTGTCATAGCCAAAGTCCACAATCGTGTTGTGTAAATTGTTTGACTCGGGCTCAGGGGAGGATCTATTCAGCTATTCTTATAACGTGCTGATACGAGTGAGATTTACTTAAAATTGCCAGGGAGTTGACTAGTGTTTCTTGGCTGGAAAGTCTGCTTCTACATCACGCCTTTGACAGTGTTTGAAGATTTGCAATTTGCAAATCCCAAATGTCCTAAATGAAATGGAAATCATTTCCTCTTCTGATAAATTGGCCATGAAAACCTGATCACAGAGATAATCCATTACCGACTTTCACACAGGAGCTTACTGCGTCTTAACCAATACGGGCAAAATAAAAATCAAGGCTCGGTTTTCCATAATGTACGAATTAAAATACGGCAACATGCAAAGTATATATTCCTAATTCAGAAACGCCATATCCTTGAGCATAGTATTGCTACATCGAACCGATGCCGGAATCGAACAAGTCATATTGCATTATTTTAAATTATACAGTATAATTCCCTCGATGACTACAAATTATGATTAATGCCGATTTTGAAACGCGACATTTCGTAATGGTAAGAGGTAAGCACGGGGTTTTATCCATCGGAAGCCTAAACGAGGAAATCATCCAACTTTTTAACGCATCTGCCTGCGACGCTACCAGTTAACTGGCGATTAGCCAAATTCTACTACTCCTGCCAGGTTGTGAGCAAGGCTTGATTACAAGGTGTTCCAGTGGGAAAATTTTAATACAAGAAATAAGTTTTTAGAAGGTTTTTCTCAAGCCTGATCCTACATGATATTCCTCAAAAAAAGGAGCAACATTTGCAGTAAAATTCCTAGGCCAAAGAGACCCAGCTTGACTTCTTCTTGCACTGATAGTGCTTGGTTAGCAGACATACTTTTAATATTTGACTAGTTTCGACCCAGAACTCTAAAGTGCATTTTAACATTTCGATCCTCTGGAAAAAATGATCCATGATTCCGTTGAGTTTAAATTAAAATCTGATCAAGTGAGGTCTGTGAATTTAAAAAAAACTAATGATTTATGAAACATGTGATGCGGTTAAATCCAATGCCCCATTCTTTACCTGCTTCTGGTCGTGTAAGAAGATGATAATTCGATTCTCATGCGTCTCTCTCTCCCCCCTGCCATTAATATATTTCCTCGACCGCAAGGACAAGACAGCCTAAAAAAATCGGATAGATTTAGTTATGAGATCCTTATCGGGCATCATTATTTTCAATAATGGCATTCAAACGCCTGGGTTTCATGTCTGAAAGTGATTTGGTTTCTTAGAGGATATAATTGTGGCTTTGATGGGAGCCGATTTTGGAATATTCACTGGCCCTGGTCGTCCGGTTTCAGCAACTTGAGTAATGCTGACACGAAATTAAAGAAACGTCGGCAAATTCCGAAATCGGGCTGTTTCCGTAAATCCTGCCCAATCGCCTGTATCTCAGTCGTAATGTTGCTGAGCAGTGAAGTTTCTACTCAGCAAAGGCGGTTTCATTTTGACAGAATTATACTGTTTGAAAGTGTGTTTTTTCACTGATTTCTCAGGCATAAATGCGTGATGGTTTAAGCCGTGTCACTTCTGGAACGGGTTTCGAAGCTAAAACCAATTGGAAAAAGTCCTCACTCTCTTTCATAGTAATCCATTTCCAGTTGCAACAGTACACAGAATTGGTCAACATTCAATATCTAGTTCATCGGCTGCAAAAATGTGAAATTTGAGAGATTTTTTGAAAAATATTGACAATCATGTTTCAGGTTTCTGAATGTGTGGTTTGCCAACTTGAAAGGAAGGAATGAAATTATAAATTTGAAACTGATCAAGCTCCAGAAATTACAAGAAAAACACGTCGACTAAGTTCAAAAAACGTTTTTTTTTTTGGTAATTAATTCTAAAATTCTCGTTATAAAAAGACTGAATAAAGCAAATCCATCAGACGCAAATAACCGTTTTAAGATCTCTTCATACCAGCCCCATATAGATAACGTAATGGTTATGTAGATTAAGTTAATTACGCACACCAAACGATCTAAACAAAGTCTAATTATTAAGATAAAAGGAAGCTAGTGCAACAGCGTAATATAATAGTCAAAAGAATACACAGTGTGAATTTCCATCTTTATTGGATATTATGGTCATACGATACTCGGTTAGGGACAGGAATGAATAATTCAAAGGCCATTTAAAAATTTACATTGTTGAAGTGTTTTAATCAGCGGATAATGGGGTTCAGGAAAACCTTCTTTTTTTTCCAATGGGAATTATTCAGTAAACAATTCGATTCGATCAACCGGGCTTCAAACGTTTCCATCCACACACTGTGGTGACATTTTAACATCTAATTTTCTCCTATTAGTTGAACATACAAACCGTTTGAAGACAAAATTTTGTTAACTTTCGGAAAACAGTCCCTCAAGCATAGCTCGTTTTTCCTTGTTTTCACTCTCATCCGCTATCGCTGGTCTCCAAACTCCAAATGTAAGTACTTTCTAAGGTAAAAAAATGGGATTTTCAATATCTGGCAACATTGTGTTGGTAGCGTGAAGCAGGTAGAAAGAAGCGCGGTCGGTTTACGAACGAAGAAGGGTATTTATAAAAAGTTTCAAAATAATGATTTCGATCCTCTGTAATTAGCTATGCTTAAGTTTGTCCCATAAAACTTAAATATCGAAAGGTCGGTAGTTTGATAAATTAGACCCTCTGGGATGGGTCTGACCATATTGTGGATGAACGGTTTGCCTAATGGCAGGGGGATATACGAGCTTTTGGTTGTTTTTAAGGAACTTCCTATCGGTTTTAATTGCGCATTTTATCATTTAGCTTTCGACCGAATTCGAGCTGAATTATCGCTAAGTAATTGCAGCTAGCCAGTTAATCTTCATGACGGTTTGAGTAGATAATATTTAATTCGACTACTTCAGAAAGGTCCATTTTTTATATCTTTAAGCACATACTTGCATGGTTGGCGCAGATTTTATCCCATATCCCTGAAATTTTCAGCAAACCAGCCGTTTATTTATTATTAAGCGAGTGCACTAGAATGATTCACGTTAAATATTTCAATTTTCCCAAGAAGCCGTGCCGGTAAAACGGAAAACGCGAATTCACTGAGGAAATTGTGTTAAGCGGGAAGTTGACTGGCTACAGGCCTGGATACGGAGCTTCAGGAATGATCAAAGTTTCCAATACGATATTTCTGTTGCCAATCTTGGACTGATTGGAAGTTGTTCGAAACAGGATGTTCCTACCAATAATCCAACGGTCTGTTTTTTCCTTCCAAATGCCACCAACATTTTAAATAGATTCAGCCCTTCATTGTATGATAATTTCAGTTTCACATTATATAATTTAAAAGCCATAAATGACGTGTTCCTAAAGCCATTTATTAAAAGCCTGGAAATATATCAATACTCCATTACTTGAAAGGCTTTTAGTTGGTAATAACATTAGTATTAATAAAATAGTTGTCGATTAAGCATTCTTTTGAATAAAGGCGAATAGTAATTACAAAAATTAACAAAATCAGTCCATCGACTAGATAAAATGGTTTTTTATCTGGAAGAACTAGAAGCGACTGGATATTAGTTGCTAGATGCTTGATGCGGATTTTAGGCCTTCCAGGTGGACTTTGGATGAAAAATTATAAAGTGCTGTCATACTCTATTATTATAACAGTAGGTACATAATTCCAATTGTAATTTTTAGATTAGATTATCATTTATGATATGTATTTTCACGTTTACTTAACAGTATTTAGTCACAACTTTCTAAAGGGGAATGACTAGTAAATCGGGGATCAAAGTGACTGATATAAAAGCGAAAGTGCCCCTGTGCAGGATTCTTAAAGCCTGCGGCCCGCTGAAATGTAGGTACACAAGAAGTACGAAGCTGATTTCAGCAGAAAAATGAAATAATAAAAATGCCGGGCATATTTCAGGGCGCTTCTCCAAAATTGACGATGGAAATTTTTATGTGTGTGTGTGTGTGTGTGTGTGTGGCATAGAGCCTCACTTATTTTAAAATGAGAATATAAATTACGCAAATACCATTTCGCTTTAATGAAACTCCTCGAGTAACCTGGTTTGGTCTAAACGACTTTAAGCTGTTAATTTTGGGGCAGTGTTGCATCGAATAATTTTTTCTGGCCATTGAAGGAATTTTATAAATAATCAGCATCTTATTTATTTAACAATATTATTCCCCAGTCTATTCGATTAGGACGGGTATCAATAAATGGTTCGCTTGCCCCAGTTGATGTCATCTTTTTACGGGCTTTTAGCCCGAAAAACTCCTTTGAATCCGAGCTTGCTGAAGACACCAAAAATCTGTACTTCTACCAAGCTTGCAGAGGACAGAAAAATTTAACGTTGTGAGTTATTTCATCGGTTAGATTACCCGAAAAATCACCCAAAATATCATCAGTATTTTTAGATCTTATTGAATCATTTGATAACACCTCCAATTAGCAAATTCTTCAAGCGTCTACTCAGTGGATCCCCGAAATATATCAGCACAATTTCCAGGAAAAATTGTAGTGTTTCATCTTTCGCCATGAATAGGTGAATTTAGATATTTGGTGTATCGCCTGATGGGGTTTTGCCAGTCGAAACGTCTCATCTGCTTCCAAATTAACTAGCCACTTGCTTCAATAGAGCTGACAACAATTTTACGATGTTAAAAGCCCATAACCTCATATTAGCTCAAACTCAGTTTCAATAGATTTTCATTATGCCACTTTGGGTTAACTATTTAGCAGTTTATTGTGTAAGTCTAGTTGAATGGGCTTTGGAATAAAAGGCCTATTTAATCTACGCCGTAAAGTCAGCTTCTTTTCGTTTTAATCTGCGGTTTTTGGGTATTGTCTATTTCATTTATTTTTCTTGATTAATCGTTATCAGTCCTAATGTGCTTTTCCACTTACTTGTTGTTGTAGACGCGTTAGATAAGTTTGGATTGAAGAGGTTGCGGAAATTAAAGATTTGTATCATTTACCTGTAGAAAAACCAGGAATATTGCCTGTTCTGACAGCAGGTTTGGACTTGGATGGAAACTCCTTTCATTCAAAATTTCAAATAATCTTAAAAATGGGGAAAAATCCAACGTTTCGACTCCCTTTATTTCCTTCTTCTTCTTATGTACAGTGTCCTTTAAGAACGTTGGTTACCAACAACGCTAGCCCTACTTTGTCCACGGCAGTCCAGTCCAGCCATGACTTTTTCTCCCACTTGGTCCGCAGCTGCCATGTAGTTTACCCTGCATGATGTTTTGTAAGAGTCTGTATTTTTCTCCTCTCAGGACATGGCCGAAATACTCTAGTTTCCTCTTTTGGAGGAAGGAGGATCTCATTGCCACGTTGGTGATTCTTTCAGACCACGTGACTCTTAGCAATCTCCTGTAGGCCCACATCTCGAAAGCTTCAAGCCGACTTTCCTCGTCAACTCCGTACAGTAGTTACAGAGATGTAATGTAATGGTCTTGAGTTGAGCTGGATCAGAATTACTCTGTCAGATATCGGTCACCCCATTATCGTGGGCTGCTCCTTCATTCCCCGAGTATAACACTTGGTAGTCCTCGACGGTACACTCTCCACATCCCTTCCGTCGCATCTCGCTTACGCCCAGGACATCTATCCGTAGCTGCCTCATTTCCTTGATTGCATTATGGATTTTGCGACTCCTGTACATGCTTCTTCCTTCCAGGTAGCGACTCTCAAGCTCATGTTATCTTTCTTTGGTTTAACACTTCCTGCGCCTTTGTTTGGCATTGCTTTTACCACTTCCCCCCCCGGAGATGCGGTTGGGGGAATTACCCTGGAATTGTATTTAGTATTGACTGACATTGCTGGTTGTTTACTAGGGATGTCCATGAAGATCTTTGATGCAGTGGTTTCCCGTTGTCTTCTGCATCATATACCGTTGACAATCTTTTGGTTCGTCCGCCTATAGGAGCGCTTTCACGTTCCTAGGGGAAGAGGGTGCTATCCACTCGAAGCTGTTGGCTGACAAGAGGGATCTACTTATACCGGCAGAGATACGGTCTGCTTGGTCGGTTGATTTAAAGCTGATCTCGCAGCTCACCTCTATATCTAGAGGCTGTTCACTATCCGTCACCTGTGACCCCGCTGGTAGCCTGCAGCACAGCCCCATGCTTTATTCCCTTATTTTCGGAAAACGGAATTTTAGAGACGCTACTGCTCCCATAGTATTATTTCAGGATTTTCGGAATTAAGAACGTTCCGTTTGAATATCCGCAGGCAAATGACTTTCGTCACCCTCTCCTTTGGTGGAATGTTACGAAAAACATCGTCGTCAAACATTTCGCGGAATAATCCATGACTTTGGCGGCAAAATGGTTTTGAAAACGACCGACATTTAGATAAGATTTTACGTGTACCACGATTATTACAATACTTAATGCCCGACCGAACGTCATTCTGGAAAATTAATTTTGACACGCAAATACAGCGCGAGACGGGCCCTGTTTATCTTCTGGTAACGAACTGGAGCCACCGCAAAATATAAACAACTTTGAAATATAAATGGTTTATGTTTGTGTATTATATCGGGGCTTCCTGAAACTGCTTTCATGTAACTCTCGCTCATAACGTCGCGCTAAGACTGATAAACTTTGGGAATTTCAGTTTTCCTTGTTTCGGGCTGATATTTTGCTATTGTTTTGAGTTGCAGGGTAAATAAAGTTCACATGAGTTATGAAAACAGCTGTCGCAAAGGAAATACTTTTCCTTTGCAGCGTTTTTAGGCAGACTGACTGATATGAAGTGTCCCATAATTAAAAGCCGGTAATTTTTTTGTATCTTTATTATCTTATTTATGTACTTCAAATGAAAAAATGTTTTGAAAAAATTGTCAATTTGGTCGCCTTTTGCCTTCACAATACCCTTGAGAGTGGCTTTGTAATATACGTTTTTTTAAACATTTACAAATAATATAACGAACTATCGACATATACACGCCAGGTGAGTGAGGAGACACTTCATATCAGCCGCCCTGTATATGCTCGTTCTAGCTCGAAATACCAAAGGATTTTCAAAAAATTTGCACTCATTTGACTCGATATGAATTCAAGCAGCCATAGACAGTAACAGAATATTTTTTGCTACATTGGTAAACACATTTCCGGACTAATTAAGAAAACGAAATTTAATTAATCGAACGCACAGTTCCATTGCGCGGTGCTGCTCTTAAACCCTCTCAAACTAATTAATATTTGATAAACAGACCACAAGTGACGACGATGACCTTTGATTGATTAAATGGTAGTTCAAATCAACGCGTCAGCATGCTCAATTATTAAAAGTGGAGGAAAGGAAGTAAAAAATAATTGATGGTAGTTCCCTGGCTTTGGAACGGTTTTCCGATAAACGGCGCACATGTATAGGAAAAGACCCCTTTCATAAGTTATAAAGGGAAATGCAAGAATGGAACAATAACAGGTTAGACTGTTTTATTTATTGGGGTCTAAGGAAAATGCAATGTCTAAATTTGTACGTCTAAAGTGAGGCGTTTCACTTCAATATAAAGTGAAAGATAATTGGCTTTGAACGAATATCAATGATAAGTTCAAATGGTTTCAAGCTTACTGTTGCACAGTTCCCTCGTTGGTTACCAGCGGTTTTGTAAGCGCAAGTACCACTATTTGGAAAAGGAAAGATTCCCGTTACTTCAATTTTCCTTGGCATTGATTGATTTCAATTTGATTGCAATTGGATTATCTAAGCGTCATTGACGCTAATCGAATGAAAGGGGTCTTTTTTCAATGTAAAGACAGCTGTTTAATTATTTAATTTATATTAGTCCTTACTTGGATGGTTTTTATCACTAGATACGCATGTGGGTTTTAGCTTTTTCCTGAATAAATCGCCTCTAGATTGAATATCTTCGAGCGCTTAAAGTAGATGGTAGCAAAAGTATGGGCACAAACTTTAATTTTTTTGCTTGAAAATGATGCGTTCCAAGACGAAAAATTAAGAGAAGTTTTTGTGTGCAATTAAACAAGCAATGAAAAGGTAAAATTATTTTTTGGTACATCAGTGGGGCAGCATTTTGTTCTTCAAAAATATTTACTGTGGTGCCTGTCCGAGCGCCACTGGATGTACCCAAAAAGTGCTTGATTCAATGGAAACATTAGCACTCGATGGCCATTGACACCGACAAAATTTCATTAAAATATCCCAAGCGGTTTCGGATATATTAATAAATTATTATCTTTTCTGAATAAACTTATTAGAACGTTCGATCTTGAAACATTGCCAACATTCACCCCCTGAAGATTGTTAGAGAACCAACTTTAAAATCGCCCTGTTTATTTCAGAAGAATTCATGTTTTCATAAGCTTTTCGTTGGATTCTTCTTCTTCAAGTAGCACTAGACTAGTTGAATACTTACTGCTCTTCCATCTAGCACTTCACTTTAAATGTATGCAACGATGGTTGAGGAAGAAAGGAGATGATTAAATAAAAAAATTGTTGGAGTTAAATTGAAAAATCTTTTATTAGCCATATAATAATATATTTAACAGCAGCTACAATACAAAATTTACATACTATATAATAACTTCAATATAGTTTAATATGATTATAATACATAGGATTTACAAAATGCCTGGATTTATTTTACATGATGAAAAAATATTGCTAAACTCGTAATCTCTTATAATTCGTTCACCAATAAGAAAAAGTTAACAATGTGAAAAATTAATAACGATCGCCTTCTTCTTCAGCTTCTTGTACGAAAACAATTTCGCTTTTCGAAAATATCCGTCCCAAAATCTGTACACACGACGGATTGACAAAAGTGCCATCATCTGCAAATCGAAATAGAAATTCGTCCCGCTTCGGTAAAAATTATTGCAATAATCGAAACTTATCGCATAACATCTTTTCAACAAAAACAATCTTTACATATGAGCAATTTTTACATTCTATTTACAAACTGCCAATGAAGATGCAGAGAATATACCCAAAAGTTACAGTCAAAAATGAAATTCAGAGCAAAATTGAGAATTGTTTAGGCTAATCAACAAACCCTCCATGATTAATTTTTTTAAGCCCTTTGTCCAGCTCCAATAAAGGCAAACAAAGTACTTATTAGTGCCAGGAAAATAGAAATAAGTCTTTGATTCTAAGGCCGAAAATTCGCTTTTGGAACATGCAATTTTTTCATACAAGGGAATTTCGTTGTATTGATTAGCCCAATATAAACTTCGACCTTTCAATAGTCGATTCCTACAATCTAAGTCAGTCGAAACTTATACAGGCTGTGTAAAAATAATGGAAACCTGCTCATGGATAATCGCAGACACGTTGACGCAGATATTTCCATCTTAGTTACACGCACCGCATTTCAGGTAACTCTGCAACTGTCTTTGTCTAAATAACATACTACTGGGTACAAAAATACACCGAATGTTACACTACCTTTTTCATACTGTACCATTTTCAGGCTCATAAAATTTTAAAATTCGAAAACTCTTATTATATAAGGACAGTCGATCTAATTTTTATTATTATTAAATATTATCATTATTATTATATAAATCTCTTATCAGCACAAATACTAGTTTTTTTTTGGAAAATGCTGTCGATCAGTGTAAAGTATTCATCCATTTGAGGCATTATTACTGGCTCATAATGAAGTTAATGTATCTGTAAAGATTAATCGAAAAAAGGAATGAATCCCAGGTCCAGACTTCGAAACGCACAAAACCCGGCAAATTTTATCAATTAGACCCTTGTTAACTTTCATGACATAGGTAGGTTGGAACAGTCCGGCAAACTTTATTTATTTAAGCCCGACTACCTAACTTTACCGCAATCCTTTCAGAAACCATGTCCAAATTATGTTTAAATTAGCCAAGAAGTTTTTTTCAGTGCTGCACGCAAATACAGAGATACTTTACAGCAACAGCGACAGATAAAGAACGAAAGAATTTCCCATTAAAATGATTTCAGCAAATTGTTGGAGAAGAAAAAGTTATTTCTATTTGTGCTGCACCTAATAATTGTAAATTCTAAACATTGAAAGCACATGTATTGACGCAATGGCCTGGCGCCAGTTTATAATATCAATTTATTATAAGAATATCGTTGTCTACTCTAAATAAATTTCAAAACTTTATACGTTATCTTACGGTTTTTTTTAGTTTGTGCATTGACTTGTTAAAGATACAACTGAAAAATAAGAGTTTTAAGCGTAAATAGTCCTGTTTTCGGAGCTCGCGACACTCCAGACCTAAACACCATTGACGAAACGTTTGCATGAGAAGGAACATGAAGAAATTACTATTTACAACAGACGACAGTGTGCAAAACTTCTGATTTCTGAATAACAATTTCACTGAATTGAATTGACCTTATATTGTCGAATTTTGAAAATGTCCTGAAAATGCGAAAACCTTGAAATTGCCATTCGAAGCTCTACTTAAAGCAATTATCCAGCACTTGAAGAAATAGCTCCTGATCCAAATCTTAGCTTGTTGGGCGTTTGACGAGTATTTAAAGATCACATTAAAGCTGAGTGCACTTCTCGGAATTGGAGGCAGATTGATCCCGAACGACGCAACTTAGATCAGGCCAATATTTCTCCGCATTCAGATCCAACGAAACCTTAGCCTAACATCACTAGTATTATTAGATCTCAACTTTCACGTACCCAATAACTATTTTGATAAACCCTTACAGTACCATCTGAGTAAGACATATTTAAGTACAAGATATTTTGGCCAGCAATAATCGTGTAGAGTGCCTTTTTATATTCACTCGATTTTGGAAATGCTTCTGGAAAGTCATCCGAAAATCTGCCTCTAGTTGTTTCATTTTCATTAAAAAAAAACTGTTCTTGACCCACCATTTCGTTCCAACGTACCACTATATTTGGCAGACGGTTAATAATATTTAATAATGCAGTTATCGATAATGATAATAATAAAGATTAATAATAAGTAAAGTAAATAATCAAAAGCCTGCATTGATTAATGCAAGCTTGGTTAAGAATCACCAAGCAATGTAGTGAAGGAATTGAGCTTTTAAACGCAATTTTTCAGCGAAACATTTCAATGTAATAATTAATTTAAGGGCATTTGGGTAATGTTGGGATAATAAAGTATAATGGTCTTGATTTAGTTAGACCTACGATAGATATTTATAAGATAAAGTACGTATATTCTCTGCCTAAGTCCCCGAATAATGTTCGTAGCAGTTCGAGAACAGTTTGAAGTTAGATCGGCAAAACAACAAGAACCAAATTTTGCCAGACTGTGAAACAGAACGCAACTTCTCAATGGTAAGCAAATGTAGATACCCAAAAGTGCATCCGGACAATCGAAAAGCAGCAGCACCTGTAAAAAGTCTACGTAAATCGGATTTTTTCCAAATTTGATCAACCAAAACTAAATTGGTCATCAAAACTATCGAATCAAATCACAGCCTGATATTGTGTCCCATCGCACACGATGGAGCTTAATCTGTCTAAACTAGAGTCGATGAGTGAGCGGTTCACTCACCTCCGACATATCCATAATGAGCTAGGCACTAACAACTGGTAGATCAAAAGAAAGACTGGTGAACCTAACAATGCCTGTTTCTTTTTCATTTATACATATAAAAAATGAGATCAGAAATGGGGTCAAACAATATATAAATAATATATCAACGATATCGTAGTAGCCTCAGTGTAGACTATAGATAACAATTGTCTTGGACTACAGCGATTGGACTTCCGATACCGATTAGGCAATCGGTTCAACAACAAATGATTGTATTTGTCCAGCAGTCTTGAAA
This sequence comes from Dendroctonus valens, assembly GCA_024550625.1. Classification (NCBI taxonomy): domain Eukaryota; kingdom Metazoa; phylum Arthropoda; class Insecta; order Coleoptera; family Curculionidae; genus Dendroctonus; species Dendroctonus valens. Next base: position 625,184 of record JAJTJO010000055.1, on the reverse strand, counting down.
TTGCTCCCTCAACACATCATAAAGGTCTCTGTTTCCCAATTATTGTCCATGGGGAACAAGCCTGTAGGATAGGTGAAGTCCAAGTGTGAACCTGAGCTATTTGAGGTGTTGTCAAAGCTTGAGTCTAAGTCAGCTAGTCTTGCTAGATCAAGATCGTCTATTGGGATGAGTTCTAAATTATCTAGATCTTCTAAGGCATTGGGAATTTGTGGACCATATGTGAGCCTATCGTCGGGTTCCTCTTTGACTAAGTTCACCCAAGAGTCCTCGTATATTGTCGCACTTTCCGGTGAGTCGGGAGTCTCACAGGATGGACTCGATGGAACCTTGGCTAAGAAGCTAATTGGCGGAAGAGTGGTTGAGATATTTTGTCTAATTGGATCGTACGTGTCGTAGCTAATTTCCATTCTGGTCTCCAGTTCCACTTTCGGTTCCACTCGTTCCGCAGACGAAATCGACGTCAATTTGCCCTTCAGCCTTGAGGCGACCGATTCTGGCACTGTGCGTCTGCTGAAGATTTTCTCTTTCAATGAATCGTTATTGTTGGGTTCATGGCGTTTTGATTTGGAGCCTCTCTTCGATGACTTCTTCGAGGCCGATTTCGGTGTGGGTTTGGCCGTCTTCTTTCTCGGACGATACTTGTAATCTGGATATTCTTTTTGGTGAAGTTGGCGCAGCCTCTCGGCTTCCTCAATAAACGGTTGTCTTTCCTCATCGTTCAGCAACTTCCAGCGTTTACCCAAATTTTTCGAAATCTCCGCATTATGCATATCTGGTGAAACTTCGCAGATTTTCCTGCGCTCGATCTGCGACCACACCATGAACGCGTTCATTGGCCTCTTGATGTGGTTCGGGTTGTTCTTTTTCGTCTGCAACAAGGAAAACTACCATTAGTCACAACACTCGCATTGTCGGGGCGCAAAAACTTGATTTGGATTTTTTTCGCACTTTTTCCATTCAACAATTAAAAATTCAAATGATATATCGTGACCAGGTTCAGCTTTTAATACCGCAGCCATTCTTTATGAGTCTTAAGCCGAAGCAAGGACACATAAACAATACAATCTAAAAATGGAAGCTTGTCCTTTCACGATTTCTTGGACGCGCGCAACCACGGAACAAACTCACCATACGAACGAACCTCAGCAGGCACGTTTGGAGTATCAAGGATAAGCGTGCGTGGTTTTTAAATGGATAAATACGTAAATATTGTAAGTAATGTCGACATAAAACTGCACATAAAAATGGTGGAAGCCAATTAGCGTCCGGTTTTTATGGAGTGCTTATTAAACGAATTGTTAGCCTATTTAAATGTTTAGTAATATTTAGATTGAGATTTTGCAATGCTGCTGCATATCCGAACCTCTTCAAGGTTGACCACTTCTACAAACAACCAGATTTAGTTAAAACCTTTGGATGACCAATGTGCTCAGTCCGGAGTTGGTGAAGGTAGCAAGGATTTGGTAGGTCAGATTTCAACTCCCCAAGCCCTGAGAACATGAGGGTTTCATTTTCCCGTCAAAGGAAACGCTGCCCGAATTGCCAAAAAATCCAAACCTTAAACTGGCAAAGTATTAAGGAATATTCTGGGTGACCAAAACAGTGCGCTAAATGCTAAGTTGGTGAAGGTAACAAGGACGTAGGAGACCAGTGTTCAACTCCTCAAGCCCTGAGGACGTTAGAGTTTCATTTCTCCATGAGGGGGCTTCACACTCCGCTAAGGGCCAAAAAAGCCATACCTTGAAGTTGAAAAGTATTAAAGAAGATCTACAGTTCCTGAACCTTTCCAAAGTTGCTGGTCAAAACAGTGTAGAAATTCCCAAGTTGGTGAAACGAACAAGGATGTAGAAGACCAGATTTCAACTCCCCAAGCGCCGAGGAAATGCGGGTTTAATTTTTCCATGAAAGGAAACGTTCCCCGAATTGCCAAGAAATCCCTCCCTTGATCTACAGTTACAGTCACATATAGAAATGATAACACTCCATTCCATTTAACCTGGATTAGAGTAAGCCTCGGGTCTGGGCTGTGGGGGGTAATTAAAATAGCCGCAGTGAACTGTCCAATCGAATTAGAGGATGGCCGTTCGGACAGACTTTACTGGTACTAAAACGTTCATGGCGCAAGGTAATCCATATATTTAGTATTATTATACTGCGTTCGGGAATCGGTTCTATCAAACTGGCTGAATTGGATTGGCACATATAAAGCGGGATTAGTGAGTGGCGATCCGAAATGAAACACCCGTGGATCGAGGGCGACTTGCAGAAATCGTTTTTAAAACCCCCAAAAAGAACGTTGAGGTGATTAATGAATGTGGAGTATTTTGATTATTTAATTCGACTGTGCGGTTGTATAATGGAGCACATTCGTGCAAGTTGGCAGGCAGATCGCGTTGAACTTAAAGCTTGAGGGTGAATATTCGATGATTTTCCGTCTACAAAAAGGTGCCAGCGACAAGGAAAATTTATGGATGTCAGCTAACGGCAAATGTTGAAAAGCATCACGTGATGCGTCATGAAACTATGAGACACGCACGTCAGAGATATTGGTATTCGTTCCATGTAGAAGTCAATCAGTCTGCGTCGTTTTTTTTCCATTTCCTACCTGGCTTATGCGTGTAGCTGTGTCGTGTTTTTCACGTTTGACAATGTCATGATTAGGTTGATAGAAATTCAGCGTGGAAATGGCCAACAATCGTCGATTTAATTTCCTCGGACCTGCTTTCATTGCCTCATTAAATTCCTCATACATTATTAATTGAACTGAGTGATTCCAGCTGAGCTCAAGTATTAAAAGCAGTTGCTTCATCCAACTAGAAAATCCATGAAAAATGAATCCTACACCGATTATTCAACTGCAATTACACAAATTGAACCGGCTGATTATGACACCGCACGAAACAATGATGGTAATTCGAAATTATTTAATAAAGGTAGATTTTATAGTTTGCTAAATCCAATTAGCAACATCATCAGCCGCTTTTAATAACGATCGCTCATCGCGCTTGCTTTTATTACAGCGCCAATCCGTTCATTTTTACTTTTCAGTTTCTGGCGCATCGATGCGTATCAAATCGGAATAATCATCGAAATGGGCCAAGGTGCTCGAAGTAGCCAGTTAAAAGATCATCGACGTGTTTAGATTTTAATTATTTGGTGTCGAAACAGCTTGTAACACCTTTTATGAGCCAAACTAAACCCATTAGACTGTACTATGTACTGTGATAGTGGCTCGTTTCGCTTTCAACGTAGGTGGAAACATCACAGCATGGAAAAGCTAATGCACTTTACATGGAAACTTTGTAATTAGGGGGTAGGGCTTTTGATATAATTACTTTGGAGGAGTCATCGCTGCTTTGAAAGCAACGCTAATGACATGATTTGCATCGGCAAAACCGGCACCAATCAACGAAAAATGCCCATGATTTCTGTACAATTTTACAGGAGGTACTAACCAAAACCACATTTCCATATAGCCAGTTGATGCTAATTTGCTCAATTTTGCCGCTAAAATGTGCTAGTTCCTTTCTTCGCGTATAAAAATAGAATAAACGCCACTTTTGTATGGTCCAATTTGGGTTAGTTTCACTAATGAGATTGCACAAGTTCAATGACACATGAGTTTTGGGCTTGAACGTGGTCCGTTCCTACTCAGGAAAACCCCTTGGTTATTTTGCAAACTCAGCCAAAAAACAACAACTTTGAATTCTCCTCAAGATGAATTTTTCTCCCTAAAACTGTTTTCCGGCTTTTTTTAAATCATACACACACACAGAGTTGGTGTAAATAAAAATACCCGATATTCAATATCCGAAAATATCCAGACATCGAACGATTTCAATTTCCGAGCAGGTTTAAGTTGGCGTACTAATTCCCAACAATTCCAAACAAACACCAGTAGGTATCGATATCCGAAAAGCAATTACTGGCTGACCCACTTAAACCCATTGGAGATGAAAAACATAATCTGACACACTTACAGTGTTTTATTTGCAACAAAAAACTCATAACCTTAATTGAAGCGATGCATTCGGCTGTTTTAAATTGCGGCACAGCAGCAAGAAAAAGTTCCGACTACTGGTGCGGTTGTTTTTCCTAGGCAAGGACGAGATGGGGTAAAAATAGGGTAATATGTTTAGTACCTACTTGGGAAAATCAGCAGTATTATGTGTTCTTGAAAGACCTCAGCGGGGTTTCGAGCTCAAGCTATTTTCGGAAAATTAATGGAAATATATGTTGTTTTTCCACGCGCCAACTAACAAGGCTTCTTCGCACCAAGGTTTTATTCCGACGGACTGAAAGTGCAATGGAAACATTGAACATTTACTGACCTCATTGGGTATCTAAGAGTGAAAAATGAAAAACGGCCCGAGGCGAATCTACCACACTGAACAGGCCGTAATAAAACCGGCAATTTGAGTGTTTCAATCATGTTAAACTTTGGTGGCCTGCCGGATGGAAGTCAATAAGATCAAAGGCGCCTCTATTGAACTGGAGCTCCTTATTAGTGTAATGGCTTTTTAAAAGTGTTCACTGTTATTGCTTACATGCAATTTCCTTTTGCCTTCTTTCCGCTCCGATCACAATTTCCAACTACTCTCATGGCCCCAGTTCTAGAGCGGTGGCTAAAAAATCCCGCTCAGCAACACTAAAATTAAATTCGGAGAAAAGTAAATTTGCTGGAAAATAGTCGTTTATTTGGCGGCCTGTCACTGATAAATTACGATGCACTAGTGAATCCTGAATTTGTTTATTCTGTCTAACCATAATTTAAACCGGAATTCGCCGAATGAAATGTCTATCCTTGTCGCGAATCCAGGCTCTACCAGGCCGAAATTAATGCAAACGCTACAATTCTCGGAAGGAATATCGTTCGTTCAACTTACACCAGGAAATCTCTTTCAAATTGGCTCCATTTAACTATGCAAGGTTTTGCCCACTTATTTTGTCACTGTTGTCCACAGCATAACACAGGAAAATCTAGACGCACAGTGGTTGACAACGCAAAAATTGCAGGACTGAAAATGCATAAATCAACATATATTTTTTCGACAAATCTACACAAATCCAACGATGATTTTGCTCTGTTTGAGTAACACAATTGTAACTTGTAAACCGCCCGAAGAAAATCGTAGAAAAATCAAGATTCCACCATCGTCTTGCATCCCGGTAACACACCGATGCATACGTAATGCCTAAAGTTTGAGTTGGCTCAAATATAAATTTGATTTACGTCCGAGTGGAAGAAGCAGGAAAGTTGGGAGTTTTTACGCGGATCGCGTACAACGCATCTCAAAACTATAAAAATAAATTAGCGGAAAAAAATTAACGACCTACGGCACCAGCGGAGCGAACAAACCGACATCAAAGTTTGTTGTACTCGGCCGGAATAAAAATGTACTTTTTACAACGAGATCCAGTAGTCCGTGAACCCAGTGACCTGTCTGTGATCTGCGATCTCTGTATAGTCGTGCCGTTGTTTCTCCAACGCACGCTTGATTTATTCAACCCAAGCCAGTTTTCGCATTAGGGTCAGTTCACATGTATTGCACTTTTATTGCCCATATTGGTCGAGCAGCGGTACACACCCCATATTTTTATTTGGAAATATCAAATTTCCGTTGCAGAACGGTTTCGATTCGGTTTTCCAGAAAAACAATTCCGTTTTGAAACTAGACAGGAAATGAACCAGCAAAGCTCCAAGCCCAAATGAGCACAATTTTATTAAGTTGAGATTAATGTCAAGGCAAATTGACGAGCTTTGAAGATCACGAGAGTTTGTTTTTGAATAATGGAAACTGATGTTGTGAAGCGAGGTTATGAAGTGAAGTGGAGCGGTTTGCTACGTTGGATCGCCCATAGACTGGAAGGATTCGCTCATAACCTCGCTTCACAACATCAGTTTCCCCATTTGCCCGAAATACAAACAACGCACAAACAGATAAATATCAGCCAACTAACTAAGTTTGAAACTTTTTCCAGTTGCTTTGTAGAAATCGGATGAAAAATAAAAAAACAAATAATTGTTGATTTATCAACAAACAATTGCCGATCTTGTTGATTGAAATGGCAGGCAACAAGATGATTCGGGTTCAAAGCAAATGAAAATTGATGAGTTCCACGTAGGCGCGGCTGAATTACGTAATGAAGAGTTTCTTTGAAGGCGACCACAAAGAGCGTGAAAATCCACCTGAAGTCAAACAAAATTAGCAGCTAATGGTGTTATCTAAACGACAGATTAACAGCTCACATCCTTTAATCCGGATGGTTTTAAAAGAACCGACAGTGTTGTTGGTTATAGCTCGTGCCGGTCATAATTCTTTTAACGGAGCTTGTGAGGGTGCTTCATTAATTTCACAAACGACATCGTTTGTTGTCGCCCGATTTAAAGAAAAATAAGCCAACAGAACAAATGACGTTGCGCTGGTTCGGCCGCTCGCAACTTTTTCTGGCATTTCTTTAACGAATGAGAACAGTTAGCTAATGCAAAAATGAAAGAAGTGCCAGATAGCTTTAATTTATGGTGCGCTATTATTGCGTCTTTATGTTTTTATCGATACCAAAAAGGAGAGACTTAAAGGGGTCGTTAATATTCTTCGGGGGCTGAAGAAAAACACACAAAGTGCCGCAGCGTACCATTCGCTTCCAAGAAAGTTTGATGGAGATAATTGATTTGTTTTCATAACCCAGCAAGTTATGCTGGGGAATTAGTACGTGTATGGAGCAAGTTCTTCGGAATTGGTTTATTTATTGGGAAAGTTCCCAGGCAAGTTTTTCGCGTAATGCATGCCGCTACTAATCCACAAATAAATTTCGCTTGCTTGCAAATAAAACAGTTATCAAGCCAGCTGGAACACGCATCCATACACGTCGATATCAGATTTATCATCCGTTGCGGTAAGCCTATTTATTTCTTTCCGAGATGGTTCGATGTTTGTGCAAGCTCGGAAAACGCAAATATCGAAAGCCCAGCAAATTCGCAATTATAAACGATAAATCTAGCATCATCTGTTCGGAATTACAGGCTAATGTCACTGCTGTGCATGCAATAAAATACAAAATATAATAGCGGACTCGAGCACATACGAGCCGTTAAGACCCCGTTCACACTTGGGATAATGTTTGCGAATTGCCATTGTCGGTTTACGTTTAATTGGGATTGAACGCTCTTGGAAAAGCAACTTGTTCCATGAAGATCAGTCACGACCGAATCTATGAACACAGTTAAAATACGGGGCACATTTTAAAAGGCCTGGATTTTTCAGTCGGCCTGTTTAGACCGACAGATGTTTCGTGTGATAACAGGAAACGGGGGTATATGATGTCATGTCAACATGCAAGGGCGATATATTTGCGTTGCCATCGGTTTTCTGAATCGAATACCTGAAAACGCGTCTCTTTATAGCCCTGATGCGCTTTGGTACTGCTTTTTGTCGCATTTGAGGTCTAGTTGTTCGCTAATTAATCACAACAGCGGCTATAAATTGCGTTCAGGTTAGCGCGCCCTATCAAAATTTTTCAAAATTAACGATCATAACTCCTCATTTTATCTCTTCGTGCTCACACAAAACACAGCAATAACACTCGCGTTTGCAGGAAGCGATAAAAGCATAAAAACGTAATAACCATTATTCTTTTTTGAAGGATATGCTGGCAGAAGTAAAAACCTTGCTAAAAAGGAAACCCGATGACCTTACAACTGGCGATAATGTGCACAGGTTTTAGCGAAGTGTATAAATTCTCAACGAGGAAATCGGTAATTACTGAATAAATATATCTGGCATCAAATGGAAATTTGCGTACCGAAATCATCATGCTTTCGGCAAGTGTACATGTGAGGTACACAACCATCAAGGAAATCTAGGAAAATCTTCATAATTCCAACGACAGAGTCAAACCAGTTATGGCAAAAACCCGATCCACGTTTAAAGACCTTTTATAGGAGGCACATTGGCTTCAGATAAAGCTATAAGCTTAATAAGATCAATGCGATTGCTTTAAAAATGAATCCGAGCTGTCCGGCAAGCTCGGTATTAAAACAAAATGTAAAGTTATCTACTGGTAAGATCAGACAATGGGGATTTGTGTGGGCTTTTCGATCCGAATTAGAAGCAAAAGATGGGGATTTTCAAAGTGCCGTTATCCACGTTTAGGTGACCGAAAACCAGTGCGAAATTCCGTTCGATCTTCGAACCAGGTAAACCGCAAGATTTCAGCCAGAAAAAAATCATCTGTGCTTCACTTCATTGATTAGTCAACCAAAAAAAGCCATTTTTACAGTAATATTCATACGTTTTACATCAACTGAGTGCGCTATTCAATTTCAGCTCTAACTGGCATTTAGCTTTATAAATTTCTAGCTCCAAAACGAAATTTTCATTCGAGTCGCCTTTTTCAGTAGCTTTTCTATTGACACAGCCAGAAAATTGCATTAAATGCGCTTCGTTGGCTTTTTGTTTTCAACACCACTGTTCATTAGCAGGCTTTTGAAAACATTTTACAAACATTTACAAAATTTAACTGAAGTAGGTACCTACTAGACAGTGTATATATAGTCAAGGAAAACAAGTCATTAAAACGATGTTCTGCAGCGATCAGGACGACGAAGAGAAACAAGAAATTAATGACCGGATCGATAAAGGGAACAAAAAGAGAAGAAAAATGAAAACGTGCGTTATCCTAAACGCATAATTTTATTACAAGACTGGGCACTGCGATCGCAAAACCAGTTTGGTCAGTAGGTTTTTAAGAGTCAGAGAAGAAACGATTTTTATCACCCGATTTCAACCGGCTAATTGAGCATTTTTTCTTCGACACAACACGGCCAGGTTATTATTTATAAATTGCTCCAGGATGGAGATGAGAAACCCTGATTAATTATTTGTGATAAATTGATTTTACTTTGTGATTTATACGTTTAAAAGGATTAGGAGATTAAACTTGTAATTTACTGCCAGCTCGGGAATTCATTTCAACTGAAGGATATTTATTTTTAAGTGTTGACTTTTACCTTTCTGGCCGATTATTTTTACGCGCAGATAGACAAATACATTTGCTAACAAAAACACTTTTACATCGGCCAAAAGGTCCCCGCTTTTACACCCAAAATAAACACATTTTGGCTTTGGAGGATTAACCAGCGTATAAATCTTATGCGGACACTGTTGGCCCTTTGCCGATCGTCAAACCGTCACTTTTCTTTTCTGGATATCCAGCTAAGTTTTATTTATTTTACCAAATCAGTTCGCTTATTAAAAGACGATTTAGCGGCAATTGGACTTATTTGATTGGTTTATTCGGACTTCCATGATGCCAACGTTTCGGTTAGCAGTGTATGCAACCATTGTCAGGCGAGTGCTGGAAATGGTTGAACACGCTACCAACCGAAACGTTGTGATGAAAACATCATTGTAAGACTATGGACGTCCGAATTAGCCATTCAGTATTGTCTGTATAAGACTTCGAGAAGACAATTGCTGTTCAAAGTGGTTTGATTGCATTTGAATGTTCAAGAAAAAAGTGTTAACTGAGTGACAAAATCCAACATCGAAATCAGCAAGTAAAACAGTGAAAACTACTGATCAAATTGACTCGGTTGTGTTGACAAAAAAGAAAAAGTATTAACCATTCGCAAACAGCTTTAACCAACAATCCAACAGGCGTGTAAAAAGAATCAACTTTTTCTGCAAAAATTAATAATAATAAAAATAATGTGTTCTGGTCAGTTTCAATGATAGATATACAGTGGCTGAATTACCTAATAATGGCCTGTTTCACCTTCACTTACAAAGCAAACGGAGCATATCGATCTGAGAATGCACGGTTGTTAGGTTTTTCGAGTTAGTTACACATAATTTTCTTCACAGAAAGCTCGCCATTATCGGTCGAAAAGAAATATTTAATTATCTTTCAACCAGGCTTATTAGATAATATTAGATATCGTACATTAAATATTTGACAAAAAATTACTGTTTTATCGGGACCTCCTATATCAAAAAAAAAATCTTGCTGACGTTTCCCAAACACCAGTGATAGGCATCCTCAAGTGTTTCCCTCAAAAGCTTACACAGGACTGATTTGCGTAGTTTATTCGGAGTCCGAAGTGAATGAATGGGGTTTTAATCTAAATAGTTCCCAGTGATGGACAATAATTTCCTTTTAACGTTTCGCGAGCAAGAGTGGCGTGCATCTTCAGAGGTGATACTTGTGAGCTTACACAAAGTGTTACGCTTTGAAGATGCAAGCCATTAAAGCTGGCGACTCGTTAAGAAAACCTTTTCGCCCCAAAAGCTAGAAAAATTGACCAGTTTCAAGTCCTATATCGTTGGCCAGCAATTCATTTCAGGATTTCCGTGCACAAACGTCAATTTCAAATGGTTAAAAGTCGGAAAACAATAAAGTATTGGAAAGTTAAAGAAGCAGATTTTCCGGAAGAAGTAGTTTCCTGATTGTATTTACCCTCTGACCAGTAGCGGACATTTCAAACCACCATGTCAAAGAGAATTGTTCCTTTTACCAGTAATTGACCTTTTTTTTCCTGCCAATTATGAATAAGCATTCCTAACAGAAAACGAACGAAACAAAGCAAATTAGGGTGAAATGAATAAAAAATTCACAACACTGACCGCACAGCTTAAACGAAATAAGTGAACAGCTGTGGCAAATAAAAAATGCTCCTTCTTATAGACCGCCTATGTTTGTCCCCCTAGTCCTCTTCAGGCAAGTTGAATGGGAACGAGAAATACGAAGATTTAAAGTTTGGTCCCTTTTTATTTACGACTTTTTGCAACTGGAAGCGTATTAACATAAGGGACTTAGTTCGGGGTGACTTTGCTCCTCTAAATGACACCATAAAGTCTCCGGAGGGCAACACTGCTCCTTTTAGAACTTTATCGCTTGGCGAAATAAAAGAAGTTAAGCCCTGAGGAAGGTACGGGAAATTTTTCGAATAAAATCAATCGGGGTTTATTAGCGTTTGTTTTATGGGGCGGCCCATTCAGACATAATGCAATTAGCTTAATAGGGTTGAGCAAGATGAGGAGAAAATGGGGCCAAGGGACGCACAAATGAACAAAATTGGCTTAAATCATTGACTAGATTAATTTTAAACACTTCAACTGGTGAGGATTTTACTGTTAAGTTGGCTGTTTGATTTTTTCGCCTGAAAACAGGCACATAATGCCTTTTTAATGATTTCCTGTTTTATTGAATGGAAGAATTTATGTAGATTTTTATCAGCTTGTAACAAAAATCTGCTTGTGTCTGGTTATTGAGTAAATTACCAGTGAAGCTTCACAACATTCCAAAATAAAATGATTAGGTGACGATATCATCAAATTGTAAATAGCAGAGCCACGTGTGTAATATCGCATATTTGTCTGGTACTTTGTAAGCGAGCATGCACTTATGTGTGGACACCGTAAAGTTAAAGAAAATTGCCAGTTGCGTTTCAGTCTCCTTTCAATGTTTGCCATAGTTTACTGGAGCTAAAAAATCGCTTTTTGGCTCCGATTTCGCATGCCTCGTGTTTCAACTTTTACGTCGTTTTAAACCTACGCATCCAATACAGTCCACGATTAATCGGCGACAATTTCGCTATTAATTGATCAACAGTAAAAATCTGCAGGATTATTGCACATTAACAACGTGTTTAGACTATGAAAACCGGTTATTTTAAAGACGAGCAGAGCAAAATTGGGCATTTGAACCGAAACTGCTGCTAAACACTGCAAATCCCACAATGGTCCCCAAAATTTATACGCTCAAGTCGACATAATACCAGTCTGGAGAAGATAGAGCTTGAGTATGCCAATAACCTGAAGCTGATGGTTTCAGCAAAGTTTCCCCAGCTGATTGTCGCACCGCAGTGACACTTTTCCGACGAAACTAACGGCGAGGAAAATGATGCATCGGTCGAGAACCTTTCCCATTGTTATTTATTGGCGCTGCCATCGAAAAGGGAAAATGAAAAATCCCCGACGGCTAGACAAAATAATTGATATGCTTTTGCCCTGAAAACACCTATCGAAGTGTTTACGTCGCTGTGAATCTTTGAATATTCAAAACATCCAATTCGGGATTGGATGCCAACCCAAACCCGAGACATGTAGATTTATTTTTTTGGGTGTTTTTCGTTTAAATTTGTGTTGTATTCGCCTGGCCGATTCAGCACTTGCATAATTTTCCTTGTACACGAGCAACGCCATAATTCTAGACTTTCACACAATAGCCTTTATCTACTAGCCGCGATAAAACCCGGCAATTATCCTGGAAATTGTTAGACTTTATTAATTAAAAATTATAATGTCTGTTTTTAAAGAGGCAGCTTGTACGAGTACAAAGTACGGTCTAATGGTCAATGCCATTCGAATATTGAAATTGTGCTAGGAACAGTACTTTTCCCAGGGAATGACAATGTTGGAAAAACCTGATGCAAATTCGGGATTTTCAATGCAGGATTTCAATTAAAATCCAAAGCGACTGGTTGACATGGAATCAGCTGTTGCGAAACCACTTAATAAAACACAGTCCAGGTTGTTGGCATGTTCAAGGTTCCTGACTCAACACGCATAGACAGTCAGTCTATTTCTCCTCATTTTGTTGCTGTTGCGAATGCAAAAAACGTTTGGTAAATGTAAATTTTATATTGCGGAACTGTTTCATGCTGGCCTTGACTATGCCTTTACTATTTTATATTCCCGAGATAAAATTACCCAGCTGTTCAAATCGAATTAGCTGCTGGGGATTTTGTTATGGAAGATTTGCATGCAGAGTGGACTGGTTTATTAATACCTATCAGCACGATAAATATGTTTTTTTCTGCGTTTTGCATGGTAGGTACCTACTTCCAGCTATTTACGTGCTTTTATCAAAATAGACTTTGCCACTACTGGTTTGGAACAACAGTCGGATTCAGCGAAATAATGCGCCTTATTATTTACGAAAATAATCCACCTAGTGGGAAATATGAACGCGTGGTTTTTTCAGCTGAAAAAATGCGCTGAAACTGCTTGCAAACTTCGAACAATTTTGCGAGGTTTTTCCCCCAACTCACTGACTAAGACAAAATCGCAAAAACAAGCCAGCTAATCTTCTAGCCGGAAAAACTACGCATCAGTCTGGCCGAGGTCATTCCCCTTATATGCATTGTTTTCGAGCCTCATTTTGCAAATTTTATCAGCTCCTTTTTATATGCCCAAACCATACTAGCATTTTCACAATTTTCCAGCCAAAATATCGACACAACCTAGTCATAAACAAGGCGGTTATCGGGTTTTATCGTGAGTATGATTATTCAGATTGCGACCAAATCATCAAGGTTATATGAAAGGTAACGATTTTTCGCATTTATCCCAAAAATAACCTGATTCCATTCCAATACCGTTACCATCAAGACCAATGAAAGTTAGCAGGAAGAAAAAATTGTCAATGACGATTCGAATTTCTGGCCAGTGCTGATTAGCCCACTGCAACTAGTCATGCGACCAGCAGGAAAAAAAATGTGCAACCAAAGGTGATAACCACTGGGTGAGAAAAGCCCAATCGAATCAAGCGTTTACATAATCGCTGTTTAGTGTATGAGACGCGGTACAAAACCCACACACACTACTTACGCCCGTGAAAACTTGGTCCAAAAAACTATTTTTACTGACTAAATTTAGATTTTCAGTAGGGACACCTGTTTTGGTGGGACAAAGCTCACGTCAGCCTTCGATCATGATTCGGTGGTTTCTTCGGTTTGGGCCAAGAAAAGGTTCAGGTACCAACGGAACTCGGGTGCCAGCTGGGAACTAATTATGCGGCCAGGTACCAGCTGAGGATACAATAAGTGTGGAAAATTCCCTATTGAATGTGCCCGAACTTGTTGCGGCCTGAGAACGAAAACTCGCTCAGTTGGTGATTATTTGTCTGGTACTGAACAATAGCAGGCACACTTAGACACCCAAGCAGGGGGTTGAAAAAAACCTAGGCCATTTGGGGTAGACTTGAAGGATTCAGAATGGTTTTTGCATGGGGAAAATTTACAGCTTTGCATTGCAAAAGCAGCAAAAATCAAAATTTCCCCACATTGACCGGAATTTGCAAGGTATTTTTTTAGATGAGCGTTGAAGGAGAGCTTCAAAAAACTACGCACTGGTTCTAATTCAAGAAAATTTGGCAAAATTACCGAAGAATCAACACACATCAGCCCGGCTGCCTGCCTGCCTTCCACGTGGCTGGTTGAACATTAAAAGTGGAGTTTATTTTCGCAGGAACATCAAACGCAAAAATGAAAACAGATCAATGGAATGGCGTGTGTGAGTTGAAAACAATTCCCGTTTTCCTCGGTAAACTTTGCAACTGAGGCCAACCAGTAGACTTGAAGCTAAACTCGAAATCCAGATATATTTGTTTCCAATTGGAAAATCTGGATGTTTTGATGAAGACACATGTTCTTCTGCAACTTCCCCAGCATAAAATTCGAGTTTTTATTTCCTTGGGAAGTTGAGGCACCTCCAGAAGAGCCCATGGGGAATGAACAGGGCACCAAAACGAGTTCAAAGAGGCAAAAAATGGGAACAGATAAATCGAATCAAAATTGAATTGAACACAATCTTTCAGCCTTGAAACTGGTTTAGCAATTCAAAACAACCATTTCCTGGTTACTTTATTGCCATTAGCATTAATGAGGTGTGTATGTGTTGCAAGCCTCTGACAACATTAGTTGCCAGTGATAAATTACTTTTTTTCCAACTTCTGGCTAAGTGGATGAATTGTTGAGCAAGGACGGGTTATATATCCTACTAGCGGAAGAGTTGGGGGACAGTTTACTGAGGAGGACAAACCATGTGAAGATCTTGTGGTATCTTCACCAAGGGTTCGTTTCTAGCTACACAGGGTTGGAAATGAAAAGGAAAAAAATGACTAAAACTTTACCTTGTGGCGAATTAAAAAATAATCCAAAGCATATAATCCAAATCAAGCTTTGACCGACCGACCACACCGCACTATATCGATTTGTCACACTTTTTCGCACCGAAATAGAGTGGAAATGGGAAATTTCCTAAAAAAACAAACACCTACCTGAGTGGCATCGGAATAAGGTGTTGAAGAATTTTTATCAACAAGTTGACTACCAAAGAGGGGTAGTCCCCCATTGGCGTTGGGGCTTTCGGATCGGGAACCCTCCATTTGCTGGGGAACCATAATATTCCAAAAAAAAAATTCAAAATTAATCGAACGCACCCACACGCGCACTGACTGCAAACAGTTGTCTGAGTTCGGAAAGTTTCCCTTCTAAGTCCTCAAGTGCGGAGTTTTGACAACACTTGACTATACTTAGTGTAGCGATACAACCGAACCGATTTCGTTGACGAATCTGACAACTCTGACTAAATGTTTTGAGTGTGTATCTTATTCACAGCTGTTCGGAGCTACCCCCACCACACGATTTTGGAGAGGGAGAAGAGTCATGCGCGAGATTCACAGCTGATTCGATTCCGCACGCTGGTGCGTTTTGATTCTCGTTTTTTTCCCCCTAGTCTAAAACAAACTAACATCAATAGATAGTTACCAGAAAAAAACCGAATTTTCCACCAAAACCACGCCACCAGTCATTTTTTTAATGAAAACAAAAAAATTCTATTTTTTTCATAAAAATATCAACACAAACTTGTCAGCGAACAAACACAGGCCTTCTAGACCGAACGTCGTTCTCGATGAAAATCGCGACTGCCTTGAAACGCACGCTAACAGCTGAACACAGCAACCAACCGGCGACTGTTTGCGCCAACGGACGTTGTATGATATGATGTTCGATGTTCTCGCTTGTTTTCGGCCTGCAGGAGAACTGAACTCCCCCACTTTCCGTTCCAGGTCTTAGTTGATTGTTTCGCCGCTCTCCATTCAAACGGCAGCACCGAATGGAGAAACGCAAAATGCATTAGAAAACCACATAAAAAACTTTTTTTTATTATTCATTTGCACTTCGCCTTGTTTTTGTTTTCACAGAATGAGTTCTGGTTGCATTTTTTTTTCCAGCTCCATTGTACTATGTATCTTCATAATCATTAGTGCTATCAAAAAGTAGTGTGTAAAAAAAGGAATACACATTTTCCGCTTAGTAAGATTGAAGTGTTTTCGATAAACTGCAATAATTTCAGGGTGCATTTGGATGAAAATGTCAATTTTTTACACTAATATTCATATATGGAAAGACATTTTGGGATGTTCCACCCTCAATTGCTTCCTACGGACGGTCAGAGTCTGAAGTTGCTCCGCGCTCTAGATTAGGCGTGCGAACATTTTCAAGATCAGGGGGGTAAAAACGCTCGATTTCAGACCAATATTTACCAACTGGGAAAAAATCAGGATTTAACCCGATTTGAATGAAATTCACTCAGAGTTTAGTGCGTGGGTGTCTGTTATTTAGTGCGAGAGTTTTAAGTCTCTTCCGGCTCTAGACTCTAAGCTATGTATTTTTAAGCATAGAGTGAACTTGTCTGAGAACGCTCATTTTCATTTGGACAGAGATCAGGATGTACTGCAATTTGATCGAAAATGTTTGATGGTTAAGAGCTGAGTCGCTTCTACAGGCGTTCATAGTTTCAAGTTTTTCTCAGATTCCTGATAAAAATGCGTTTAGAATGCAATTTTCCAGTTTTCTGAAATGGTGAATTTTCTATAAACCGCAATAGATTTAAGTCGCTCCCGGCTACAAACTAGAAGTTAGGAATTTTCCAAGCACAAAGTAGACTTGGGTGGAAAAGCTGATGTACACTAAACCGACCAATTTTTTATCTTCGAGATTCAAGTATCTTCTATCGACTCTGAAAGATTCAAGTTGCCAGCGACTCCAGGTTAAGAGTGAGAATTTTTCAAAAATAGAGTGCACTTCACTCTCAGGTATCTTTTATAGACTACCAGAGTCTCACACTTTAGCAAACTGAAGAGAGCCAGGAAGTTTTCAAAACTGGAGTGCAATTGGGGGAGAACCCCAAGTCACCAAAAATCACCAATTCAACTCTATTTATGCTACGAGTTTCAAGTTGATACCCATTTCAGATTAGAAGTTATGCATTTTTGAGCATAGAATAGACAGAGTAGAAGAAACAGCTGGCACAAAAAAACTAAATTAAAAAACTGTAGAAACTTTGAAACGAAATAAAAAATTCAGATTATGGATCAAAATAACTGAAATCATCGCAAATGTTCGAAATCTCCTTCATTCTTTCCAATGCACTATTGACATCTTTTTCCAACGAATTTTAAGGCATTCATGAAGTTGTTCACGGACTAAAATGACTTCTTTACGAATTTTATTTTCCAACATTCCCCAAAGAAAAAATTTAGAGGTGTTAGATCCGGTGATCGCGGTGGCCACCTTAAAGGTCAAAGTGTTCCTATCCAGCGGTTTCTAACTGAGTATTCAAATACTCTCTTATTCGAAGAGCGGGAAAGTAAATCCCAATTACTTCATTTACAGGAACATCATCAAAAATAGCGAAAAGATCTGGTTGAAGATTGTCCGGATTAGTGATGAGCAAAGCAAGCCGCTTGGTCTTGCAGGACATGGTCTTGTTCTTGGTCTGGTTCTTGCATACCAGTATTGGTCTTGGTCTTGCAAACCAAAGGCAGTCTTGGTCTTGGTCTTGCTTTTTTTCAAGATCAAGACCAAGACCAGTCTCGCTCATCACTAGTCCGAATATATATCTTCATTTAAATGTTCTTCAAAACAGAGATACGCCAGTTTATTTTCAAGCAAAAAAACAATTATATTTACTTCAAATCCACTCCAATTGGTGGTCGAAATTATTTGCTCCTTAGATTTTGAAATTCCAGTTTGAGTTTCTTTTTTTTTGACGGAAGTGATTTTAGAGAGTAAAATTAGGTTGTGTGCTTAAGACCACAAGTGATCCGCAGTGAAAACTACACGGATATGTAATTCTTCAAAGGTGATTTGCTCGACCCACCTCTGAAGATGCAAGTAACCCGTGCTTGCGAAACGTCAGGAAGACACATTTTTTCGCCACGGCGTAAAAGCCCGAAAAACTCGCCAGCTCAAGGGTCGCTTCAATTTAATGCTCAATCAATGATAATTTGACTATTTTTTTTTAAATTTCATATTGCAGTTATTGGCTCAATTTTCCATTTTCATGTCGAAACTTTGCCTAATTTCTCAATAATTATCACTTATCAAACAATCGCACTTCAATTGCCTTTGGCAACATTTTATCATTTAGTCGTTGTTCCAATTTTTATAATAAAACTCTTTGTTCATTCGTCAAATGAAACACTCATTTACTTCAACGCATTACATTGAAATTTGAGCACTTTGAGTGCACTTCCTGATTTTCACCTCAAAATATAACTTATTTTGGGTAAAAACTATTTTTTTAGCAACTGGCGCAATAAAGGTCTTATAAAGGATGATTCAAAATCGGATGAAAAAATTATTTTTCCCAAAAAACTGAGATTGTATTTGCAAAAAACAGAATAAAGAATTGTCACGTTCAGTTTTTTCCACCAAAATTCGAGAGATTCGAAAAAGCTGCGAATCAAAAACGGTCAGTTTTAACTGCAATTAAATAAATTTAAAAGAACAGCTATTTTACTGCGTCGATTAAGTGAATACCGACCAATAATTGTGGGTTTTGGTATTCCATGCGTATTTATTCCAGGCAATTTAACGAGTTTTCAGCACTTTGATAGCGGGAGTAATATGTGATAGAAATGGCATAAGCGACGACACATAAATTTCAATATATTTTAAAAGCCTGCAATTTAAGCAGCACTTCTTTATCTGGCTGTAGAGTTTCTTCTAAATGATTTGCAATTAGTGACCAACTGCCTTAAAGTGTCCGCTTAATTAGAACAAATTAACCGCTAATTATAAACAGTGTTCTATATTGGGAAGTAATAGGTCGAATGGACGATATTTCGTGAAAAATGCCAATCTATCTCACCTTCGGTAGCCTTCAGTTCATGCGACAATAGGGGAAGTAGACACTGCGTATCAACACATAGTCCAATTAACCGTAATTTATGTTGTACTACTAAACGGACGTACCGGCATATTGTATCGCCATTTTCTATCATGTAAGACGAAACGTCGGAGTTAATTAAACGTGTAATTAATATAATTGTGGCCTTTTATACTGATACACTGTGCAATGATACCTATGGGGAAATACCCATATTTATCCACATAGGCGTTACCTACGTGTGCCCGTTCCATTCGTTTTATTTAAATGAAAGAGCTTTTCGGATAAGAAAGATAACAACAATTAAAACTTTTCAAATCAAAATTAACAGTTACTTCCGCCAACAACATTCACTGGTTCACTGTACAGGCTTTTTAAGTTTGCACTATTTTTTTTTAAATGGCATTTATTGGCTCCAATATGGGCACTAGCGATGTATGCAGGTTCTTAAAGGTGTGGTTTAATCAGATCCGCGCCAGCACTTATCAGTTGAATCGACTTGAAATGCAAATAACAAAACGGCAGCATTTTTGCCGCAACCCGATGATCCAGATGTGCGTAACAGAATGCCTTTCCACCTGTCACCATCCAACCACATCCGCTACCATTGCGGATACCAGGCACCAACTGACAGTGGCGTCGATGGTACCAAAAAAAACCTTGGAAGCACCCTATTAATGGAAGTTCATTGATTGTCGCCTGGTTTGCTTCACTGGTTTTGCACTGTGATTGTTGTTCCATGTTCTTCTTTAAAGCCCCCAGTGTGAAAATCACCAAAAAATTACTTATTTTTTTTTTATATCAGGTAATACTGAAAAAAGGATGCACGGTCAATGTTAACAAGCGCAGCTGCCTACAATTTTTTTAGTTTAATCGCACATGTTTCCCAAAATGTATATTGGCAAAACCACCCCAGAGAGAAAAGTGATTGGTGCGCCACTGGAAAGTGCAAACTTTCTTTTATTATTGTTCCGAAGGCCACTGGAATTGCTTTTTTGATCAATTCTTTGCGAACTTTTTCCCAACTGGATCCCACTGTCGCTTGGCAAACGTTTTTTCAAAAATTTATTTTGCATCTATCAGCCCGGATAGAAAAGCGATTTGTACGCCACTGGAAACAGCTCTCTTTCCATTACAGCTATCTATGAACGTTCCGGCAATTACAAGTTTGGTTATTTTTTTGTGAATTTTTTCCCAACAATGTGCTGAAATTGGCATCGTCTTTCAAATAGATTTCAGTTTAAATAATTTATTGCGCATTAACCAGCCCGTCTAGAAAAACGCCTGTTACATCACTATAAAGCATGTGTCCTCTTCTATAAGACCCTGCATTTTCTCTTCGATTAATCAATTGGCTGATTTTTGGTGAATTTTGACAAGTGCAGCTGCAGTCGCACCACTCCATTGATCGCTTTCCAAACATTTTTTGAAAAATTTATTTTGCAAATCGCAGCTTAATTAAAAAAGCGGTTTCCCCACCACTGGAAAGACCAAACCAAAAAATTGCTACTTTGGTTAATTTTTTGCGAATTTTTGCCCATCTAGATTCTGATATTGACATTAGCTGCATTTACAAATTGAGTTCATTTAAAATTATTTATTTTGCAAAATCTGGCCCGGTTAGAAACATGGCTGGCACGCCACTGTAAATCCCATACTTTCTTCTATCGGTGGCGATTTTTTCTCTATACTCCCCCAATTTGCTGATTTTTAATGAATTTTTACAAGCGCAGTTGCTTATGCGCCTCTTAGTTTACTCGCTTTGCACACCTTTCTTCAAACCAACACTGCTTCAGATACAAAAGTGGCTGTTACGCCACTGTAAAGAGCAGACTTTCTTCAATTATTCTGATAAAAGTCGCTGCAGTTCCTTCTTTGGCTAATTTTTGGCAAATTTTTCCCGAACTAGATCTTGAGATTGACACTGCTTTTCAAGTTTATTTTATTTTAAATAATGCATTTTGCCAAAACCAGCCGGGCTAGAAATATGAAGCTTGCACCACTGTGAAGCATACACTTTCTTCAATCAGCAGCAGCATTCCTTTTTTTAATTGCAGTCTTTGCTGGTTTTTGTTGAATTTTGACAAAGGCTGCCTTCGCACCTCATAATTTGATCGCTTTGCGTACCCGATTTGAAAAATGAATTTTGCAAAGGCCAGCCCAGATAGAAAAGTGACTGTTACGCCACTGGCATGAGCGAACTTTCTTCTATTATGACTTTAAATTTTACTGCAGCAGCTGCTTTGCTTAATTTTGTGCGAATCTTTCCCCAACTAGATTCTGAAATGGACACTCCTTTACAAATTAATTTCTTTCAGCAAAAATGAGCCCGGTTCGAAAAATGCTTGTTGCGCCACTGTAAAGCAAAAACTTTCCTCTATCAGTGGCAACATTCTCTCAATGATCGCTCAATTTGTTAACTTTCGAAGAATTTTAACAAGCGCATTGGTTTGCGTTCTTAATTTAATGGCTTCGCAAACAAGTTTTTTTTTAACTTTTATATATTTTTTTAGGCATGTTTGTTATTATTATTTATCCGGTTTAAGCTGTGAAGAGCACAATTCAGCACCTAACCACAAATTCGCTGCAATGCTGGCAGGTTTATCAAGAAAGATTTGCGTGCAAGTGGGGCTGCAGTTGTGATTTTTTTAAATCTAAGTTTAAGCAAGTTTTGCAAGATTTGGTCAAACCATACATGCCAGACTGCGTGATTCTGTGCTGAATCATTTCGCACGATAAATTTTATATCTAATCAAGGTTCAGTATAATAAATAAATAAAGTATAGTGTAGATTGCAACGATATAAGATTATTCTTGGATTATGCTGATATAAGTTTCGAATCTTGCCCACCCTTGCACTATCTTAGGTTGTGCTTAAGTGTTTTAATCCTGCTGAGTTCGGAATATTTCGTGCAACATGTCACGTATCTATAACGCATTCAAGTCACCCGACCGAGCAAGTTGAAACCTGTTTGAACTTGCGAAAACGCTTGCTTGGCAATTATTTCATCTACTTAGTTACAAATTAGGTTGCATATAGTTTTGACTGGTTGGCGGCTCAAAATCAGTATTTTTTTTACATCATTACAAGTTTTTGATGCGACTACCAAACAGTTTAGGGCTTTAAAGTTTATCCATTATCTGAACGAAATAAAGATAAATGAATCTTCTGGGCTGACATTATCAATTTAGCACAAAGTCACCGGGCAGCACCATCCAATTGGGAAGATATTGATGGGTTTCTTACTTGGAGACGAAAAGTGCGTGATGATAAATGAAGGCAGTAGCCATCCTGTGGGGTTTCCTGAGGGAAACTGACTCAAAGGCCTGGTAATCGAGGTGCATTGTGAAACAGCACGCCATCAACTCAAGAAGCATTTACATAACACTGGGCATATTTGTGACAACCAATTGACGTTATATAAAGCAGTCACGTGGGGTTCCACATTCATAGGAGCATTAAAATAGATACCGGTTTCCCTTGGTTTATCCATTAGCATTTTTTCGAGCGCAGGGTCGGGTTTCGAAGCTGCCTTAACAGGGTTAATTCGGTTATAGCAAACTGCTCTGTTCATTGGCTTCACACTTGGATAAAGCTATTTCTGCTAGGGGGAATCAGTCATAGGGCGAAGCGAGTTTAGCATTTTGAACCATACAAACTACTGAAACAGTGCTGATGGTTCGAACAACCCAAAAGCTGGAGCAAATGTTACTTTGAAAGAATCCAAGCCCGATCCTGAACAGGCACCCTTGGCTAGTACAATCGAACAGCTGTGTTTTGTAAAGGATTTTGTCGATAAAGGAAAAATATTTTATTTTGGTGGGTTGTCCATAGAGATGCATTCGTTCAATGAGAGTGAGCAGCTATTCGAAAAAAAGGACGTTTAGTAAATGTAACTGTTCTATTTGCTTTCATGGATGGCTGTGCCCAAATGCTTCGTCAGGCCGGCTGTGAAAACTGAAGAGATTGTCTGCGAAGCTTTGACAAAAATCACTCTTTTGCTTCGAAACTTGCTTGAAATTCGAACATTGAAGCCATGGAAAAATCTCTGATTGAACACGGTATAAGAGTACGATGTGTGGAAAGGTACAGAATACGAGAGAGGTTTCAAACATGATGCCCCTTTTTTGCTGATATCTCAGGACCAAATTGAGGTACAGCGGTCTTTTTTGCCCCAATGAATAGAGAATTAAATAGGAAATGTATCAAGTAAAATATCGCTACGGAAATGCAGGCTGTTTTCACACAAAATACGAAATTTCGTTGCATGGTTCACCAAAATTAGTCCATCGGCTCAAACGTGTCGCCACTTTTTAGATGATATCTCAAGAACCGATTGAGTCCTTGCACTGGTTTTCATAACACTGGATAGATAATTAAAAAAACCATTTGCCACGTGAGGAACTTGAGTGAGGAAACTGAGGAGGTTTTTCTACAACATGCGAAGCTACACGATTTTTTTTGGTGCGGTTTTAGCCCAGTTGGTTCATTGGCAAACATGACGCCACTTTTTTGTTCAAATCTCACAAACTTTTTGAGTTATAGCGCTCGTTTTCACAGCACTAGATAGAAGATTAAAAGCATAACGTTCCAAGGTACAGTTTAGTGAGGAAAGTGCAGGAGTTTTCACAAAAAAAGCAAAAGTTCAACATCATTTTTCTTTGATGCGATGGTTCATCGGCTCAAACATGCCGCCACTTTTTAGGTCATATCTGAAGAACCGTTTGAGTTATAGTGATTGTTTTCACAGCACTGGATGGAGGATTAAAAGCACAATTTACCAGGGTACACTTGAGTGAGGAAAGTGCACGAGGTTTCACAAAAAGAGCAAAAGTGCAGCATCATTTTTGCTTGATGCGGTTTAAGTAAAGTTGGTGCAGCGGCTCAAACATGACGCCACTTTTTTGGTGATATTTCAAGAACCGTCTGAGTTATTTATGGCCTTAGTTTTAATAGCGGTTAATATGGGATTAACAGAAGTTGGGTGACAAAATTGCGCCAGTTTCACACAAAAGGCAAAAATTCTACGCAATTGCACCACTTTTTGTCTTATATCTCCAGAAGCATTTGAGTTAGGCCTACGGTTTTAATAGCGTTGGATAGAGGAATGAAAAACATTAAATAACTACAGGTTATTCGGAACGAAAGTTTCCTCAGACCACTTGTGAGTCAAATTTCAAACAGTTTTCCCAATCTAACTGGTTTATCTAAAGTATAATCTTCATGTACACAAATAAGCGATTTTACTTTGGTTCAAACAATGACAATTATTACAAGTTATCCTACTCTAGAAACCTAAATCATATTATTGCCAATGTACGCGTGATGAATTCTCTCCTATACGGAGCGGTAAAGCAGTTAATTTTTCTATTGTTAAAATGGTAATAAAAATCCTCACTACAAGCAGATTTTTCTGATAAGTCCCATGTTCTATTTATCATGTTACTAATTTACTCGTTATCCTTAATGAAGAAACAATTAACCTAGTGGCAAGGAACATACGCTTAATTATTTTTCGAGGAAACTGGTTGTCAAGATGATTAAGCGGTTGTTCACTAAATTTTTGCGCCATTTAATAGGTTTTCTAGATGAATATCCAAAATTCCGTACGGAACTGTTCCAACGATACTCCTTGAAATGGAATCGTCTTCCATTGCCCCACATGAAACCCGTTGTTAGCTGTTTATGGGCGTTTAAAATATAAATGTAGGGCTTATAAAGAAGCACTAAACAAATCCAGTAGTTCCAGGCAAAAATTAACTTTGCTAAATCAAACGCAACTCGTTATCTAGCCTACATTGGCATCGAACTAGTGTAATTACCATATATTCCGAAATCAAATAAAATGGCCAAAAGTTTTTCGTGAATAATTCCATCGAATATCGGTCTCAATATCTAAATAGCCACTTATGGCTATATCGAAAACAGGACAAAAGTAAATTAGGCCCTTCGGTCAGTAAAAATTCGCTTCGGTCAGATATAGGTTTTATTACATGTATTATGGCCTCTTAATGCCTTTTATTAAGCGATTATATGGGCTGGGTATCAATATTTATGTTATGAGTTACCTATATCGGGCTCCCCATAACCCGCAGATATAACATGAAATACTGTGGATGAAGGAAAATAAAAGCGAAAGGCTACAGAAAACTGAACAGTATAAATCGTATAATTAACAATGCAGACAGCTCTAGATTAAAACAGAAGTAACGTAGAAGAAA